>JADBJO010019475.1:22500-33194 GCA_016801955.1 Conus betulinus | reverse complement strand
TGTCCCTTTACCCACATATTCCGCTTCCGTCTCGTTTTCCGCGTCCTTGCATGTCCGGAGCCGGCACCTCTCTTTCCTGGGGCCCCTCGTCGCCCCTCCCGCGGCCAACTTCTCCTTTTTGTCGGCCCTTTCCTCTTCTTCGGTTTGTGCCCTTATTCGCCCCCTGTTCCACCGCGTTGTCTCCTCTTCGCCTCTTGCTTCTGGTCGGTTCAGTCCTTGAGTTTGTGTTTTCCTTCTATTCCCTTCCCTTCTCCGCTCCCGAACTGGCCCTCCACCCCCCCTCTTCTCTGTCTTTCGCTTTTTTCTTCTTCTTCTTTCTTCTTCTTTCCTTCTTCCCAGTGGATTCTGCCAGCTAGATGTGTCACCTATCACAAAGCACGACAAGCACTATGAAACAAACAACACCCAGTGTACATACTGATCTTAACATGACCAACAAGGTTCTATTAGTTCTGGGGAACAGTTCTTGGGAGAGAGTGTATGTTTGTGTTGATTCGCCGATTTTGACCAAGATTTGAGAGTGATGAGAGGAGAAGCCTAGGATGATGATGAGAGATGTTAGTTGCAAGGAGAGGAGGATGCCGTGAGAGAAGAGAGCCAGACACGACGACAGACCCAGTACAGACCAGACAGACAGACAGACCCGGGTGCAGCACAAATCTAAATCCGGAAATAGTGGCGTGCTTGCTTGAGTTCTTTTTCATGTTAAAAAACTTCGGATCAAGTTTGTTTGGCTTTGTTTTATTGCGGTAATAGTCCTGTTACTGACTGCTATCTCTCTCTCTCTCTATCTCTCTGCTCTTCTCTCTCTCTTCTCTCTATCTCATTCTTCTCCCACGTTACACCTCCATCCATTCGCCGCCTCCTTACAGAAAAACGTGCCTTTGGTCATGAACACCTTCGGTTAGCAAGGCGGACCGGAGTTTGTTTGTTGATTTGTTATTTGTTACCCCGATAAGGAAGTTAACACAGCTCTTGAGTCGGCCCTGGTCTCGGTCGGTAACGCATCTTTCTTTGTTAATTGTTCCTTTTTGTCTTTTTTTTGCGCTTTCTCCTCTCTCTCTCTCTTCCTACTCTCCCTCTCTCTTCTCTCTCTCTCTCTCTCCCCCTCCTCCCGGTCGGGGTGGGAGGTCCCCTTTCCGTTTGCTGCCCGCGAAAGTGTTGACACTGACCTGACAGGAGCTGCGGCTAAAAGTGATCGGTTCATGATTCCTCTGAATTGTCCCGACACTTCAAACACCCCTGGGAGATCCGTTCCCCCGTTTTCCCCCGGACGTCCAGCCATGCGGAAACGTTCGGACATTTGCGTTGTTTGTCGAGCGTTTGTCGGTGGTAGGATTGTGAGGTTTTTTCTTGCTGCTTTTTATGCTCGACCACTTGGAAAGAAGAAAGCAACCTGTTTCTAGGACCATCCGAATAACTTCCACAGACGGCTAACAATGGGTGTCCGTGTAGCGTTGGTCCCTTCTTTACTACCCCAGCCGGCTTTCTTCATTTGTCCCCCCACTCTGTGGCGTTTGTTTCTAAGCGATGTGGGGACTGTGGCTGTCTGAAACCCTGGGTCACCTGACTCTGCGGTATACCCCATCCCCTTTAAATTTTTAGTCGCGGATCAGAGCCTTGGTCTGACGAGCAGCCTTAGGTGAGGACCACAGAGGTTCTAGGGGAGCCAGTCACGCCTTCTCACGATATGCAGCCTGGTTGGTGCATCACCACCCAACATCCTTACCCGACATGTGACGCTGTGTTTCAGGTTCTTGGCAGGACCCCCAACTCGGCCACCGTTTTGATTTATTCGTGAAGGTTGGACATCGACCTAGGTCCAGAGACACCCTTTGGTCGTCCTTTCGGGGACTACATGAACGATCGTGGACCGACCGCGGCAAAAAAACCGCGCGCCCACCAGTAGAATTAAAAACGTGAAAATTAAGTCTCTACAGGGAGCTAACGCACGAGCCCCCAACAAAACTATGGGAAAATGGTCAGGAACATTTGGAGTATCGTGAAGACCCCCTGGCGCACGACTTCTGTTTACCGAGGGTTTTCCACGGTAGACAAAATGTGTTTCATGGCATCACAGACAAGATCACTTTAACTTTCCAATCGCCCGTCCAAACGAATAAATTGCGAACGTTTAACTCAGGATGTATTACCGACAACTTTCGGGACCTGACACAAGCCAATGACTGTTGACCGACCACTCCACAGGACTCAAACGCACCCCCACACCGCGCCAAGATTCTCCTCCATACGGTCGAAGTACTATTTATGTTTTCTTATATAGACAAGCAAACGAATAGAATTCTAGTGAGTAGTTTGTATCTAACCGGTAAAAACCGTCAGGGCTACCCAAACCATATTTATGGGGAAGTTTCTTCCTCACTGGGTCCGAGACATTTCGACCGCAAACTTGTACTACATTGGAAGCAGCCAGAAAGGAGAATAAAAAGGGGGACAAAGATTTTTTGACGATTTGGATAATAGATGGACAGAACGTTTGTTTGGGACCACCAAGAAAATCTAAGAATCATTGCAAATAGGAATACGGCTCCGGCCGCAGCACCCTCCCGTAACGAATACAGACGACGTCTGTCAAGAGAACAATGTGGAATATAGAATTGAAAAAATAGCACAGGGAAACAAAAAAATTATGAATCACCGTCGTTCGTACGTTTCGTGTTACCACAATGCTGTTGATTTTTTTTTTTTTGTGCCAGTGACCACTGTTCGTCGTGAACTTGTGACAGAGGAGGACACTGAAAGCAAATGGCAGCTCCCGCTTAGCTTGTGCAAGAGAAAAAGGCGTGAGCACGTACTCACTCTCCTTAGTTTTTTTTTTTTTTTTGGGTGTCCAGTGAGGTGTGTTTTGAGGGTGGCCAGTGAGGCTTTGAACAGCGAGGAAAAAGTACAAGCGAGCGAGGATTGTTGAAAGGAATGAGTGTGTGTATGGATGAAAAAACATTTGTTCTCTTTTGCATTGGGAATGTCACAAGGTTATTGTCGAAGATTGCTGATCCTAACTTTATCTCTGATGTTCCCACACGTTGTTATCGTTTGGCTTGTTAGAACTTTTGTTGATTGTTTAAAACCTATTTTTTTTTTGTTACCTATGTGAATCATGTTGCAAAACCTGAGTATACAATTAACTCATCAAGGAAGGGACGATCAGGGGCGTAAAATACGTTGTCTCATAAAAAGAGTTTTTCAGCAACTTGTTAAACACTCGTTGATGTACATGCCAACAATGTCATTGTTCTGTTGTAATACTTAAAATGTCCTACTATCAGTTGGACCAAAAGATGTGTTGTATGTGTGCATTTATTTACCTCCGGTAAAACTCACCATACTGTTCCATATTTGCATGTTGTAATAGGAGTCGTTACACTTGAAGCATTCTCACAGGATATAAGGATGCTGGGAAGTTCCTAATAGTACAGACTTTCAAAACGGAGACCTTACTGGCAGAACGGTCTAATGTAGTCCAGGATATAGCTATGACTGCATACATGTATGATGTATGTTAAAAAAAAAACGAAATCGTTTTGTGTTAAAAGAGGAGTAGAAGAAAGGTACTGACACAGGTTACAGCGACGTTTGCTCAGCAGGTGCACCCGGCTAGAAATTATGCATTTAAACGGAGTAAGTATATAATGGCGACCGTCATGGTCGTTTTCACAGTACGTTCGTAACACAGGCAAATAGTGTGAACACGATTATTTTTTTTTTTGGCCTCTGTTGATCTGTATGTATGTATGTATGATGTCAGTATACACTCTGAAACGTTTTGAGTGGGGGACAATCTGCACTTTGGAACTCCATGTCAATTTTGATGAAGGGACAAGAAAAAAGCATCATATGAACCTTGGTCATATCAATAAAAATGGTACGTTTATTGAAAAAAGTTTGTTTGGCAGGAACACCAGTGTGGTGGCTGGGGTTTCGGGACATTTCTGTTGTAATGAGCAGTTTTAGAGAGTACTAAATCTTTAAACCGAGGGCAGCAATTTTGTGTCTTACTGATGTGGCTATCAAACTTGGCATTGAATTACGTTTAAACAACTATGGAAAAAAATAAAGAGCTGAGTGTATTCAAAACAAGGATCAAATCAAAATTGATAAGAGGAGGAGGAAACGTCACGATGCACGGTTTGATCTAGAATGTCATGTAGTTAAAATTTTTGCCAGGAGGATGCCAAGAGTATTCGTAGAACTTTTGGGATGTTAAGGACAGTTTAGAAATTATTGGTAAAACACGGAGAGAATGTAAAAAGCATTACAGAAAAAGCAAAAAAGAAGGTAATACTTGTGGATAAAGTAATCTTATTGATTTGGTCAATGATGGGCCGATGCATTATGGTGTAAGGTACATAAGGCGTCACAACCAAAGGGGTCTTGTGCACATGCATCTATTTATATCAACGAGTGACAGTGAGCATTTCAAAGAGCTCCTGGATTCGGATGTGCGCAGTTCAATAAAAACTGGAAACCGCATCTGATTTAGACAGCCACTGTTGAACGAGGGTTTTTGATGGATCCGATTTAAAAAAAAAAGCGTGTATCAGCCATTAAAAGTAACAGAAAGTGAAAAAAAAAATCGGCAAAAAAAAATTGCTCGTAATTCAATTGGCTGAACTGGAGAATATTAAAACTGGTGCGCGGATGCTATGTAGTCGAGTTTCTTGCCAAAGTGTCAATGCTCGTTTTGACAGAGAAATGATAACATGAAAGCCAGGATGGTAATCGACTTATATCTAACATTATTTAAAAAACGGTAATGTTTACGGACTATATGGCAGCAATAGAGATGTGTCACTATGTAACACAAAAAAAACATAGACAGCTTAAACTATGGAATTTCTATTATAAACTGTTAGGTTACAGATATGAGTAGAAGAGTATACTATAACGGCGAATATTCAGGCTGGTTAGTCAAGAAAGGGTACTCAACGGTGGATCACAGTTCTTTACATTGTACAGGCTTAGCAAGGTACAAAAGCAGTGTTTCGTTAACTCTAAATTCTTTGTAGCTTTCATGGATTTGGAGAAGGCCTTGTGGCTCGCCACTTGCAAAGGAAGCTAAGCTACTGTGGCCGCGTTTCTCAGAGGAAGTCGGTATTAAAGGAAGCTGTTTCAGTGTAGGTTAAAAAGGAAGTATGTATTCTAATGGTTAAAGAAGCAAAAGTAAGATTTCTGGCAACGAATTCACAGACACAGCATTTTGTGCACACAGGGGGTTGAGAAACAGGGAGATGAGATTATTTGTCTGTAGTCCTGTATTGTTTTCTTATTCATAAACGATATTAGCATCAGAAATCATTGAGAAGGGACGCCATGAAGCACGCGCACCATTGTCACTGAGACCCTCGAGTAGATTTCATCTGTCACTGGGCTGAACGATAGCGCTTTGGGTTATTAGAACGGGAGGGCGAGAGATGGTCTTTGGAATGCGTTGAGGCTATGGTGTTGTGAAATTGTTGCAAATTCTCTCGGCATCTGTTTTACCACCACACATCTTAGTTTTTCATCTCTGCGGTTGTCAGGGATCTTTACATGCAGCAGCAAACAAAAGCCATTACTGTGTATATTGAGAGACAAAACTGTATGTGTTGTGACTATGATTTTTAACGTGTGGTTACTCCTTAAACTTTGTGATGCCAAGTTCAACCAAGTTTTTATTTAGTCGCTTAATGTTTATGGAGCTAAGAATAAAATTGTTTTGTTGGGGCACGGATTATTATAAAGCTGTTATTGAAATAAAACAAGTTCACCTATTTGCTTTAAAAAGATTCTTGGGGGTGCAGCCTCTAACCGCCAAATGATGTTGCATAGATATAAGGAAATTACAGGTCAATATCCTTTGTATATCAACTCATATTTACGATGTATTACTGACCCTGGTTCGATGGGTCGAAATTTTTGCGTAAGGGCCGATGAGGAAACATTTACCAATAAGCGTACAAAATGTCGCTTACTTTACTTTAGAATTAAGAGTTTAGGTTTGCGTGGTTGGGCGTCTGAGATGCAAAACGGATTTGGTTTGTTTGGATTCTAAAAAAAAGTGTGTGGAAAATATAAATCAGTCTTTTTGAAAGAACTACTGTCAGAAAGATGGTTGATAAACAGGGTGGCGGAAAATGGGAGAGGGAAAAATGGGGAGGACACACATTCAAACCAGTGACAGGTTATGCTTTTTATAGAATATTGTAAGAGCGTCTAGTCTGTGAACTGTGAAGCACATCTCTTGCTTGACATTGAAAGATCTGACTTTAAACTAGATTATATGACAAAGATGTGAGATTTAGGATAGCCTGATATAATGGATACACAGAGGGTATCGGTACAGTTAATGTTGCTGAGAGGATATAGACGTGCCCACTGTGTAAGATGCCAAAGATAGATGAACAATATTTTGGTTGTGCTTGTCATGGTTCTCAAAACAAAATTTGTCTAAACAGTTTAACCCCCCCGCCCCCTCCAAATACCTTAAAAAAAACCCCACGTTAACATTGAAAAATGTTTGCATATATTGTTAACAACGTTTAAGGGCCAAATGAGGACAAACTGCAGCCGATGTACCCGGAACACGACGAAAAAAAAAAAGCGGAAAAAGCACACAAACAAAGTGTGAAGTAACGCATTTTTTGTATGCACGACACAAAACAAGGACAAGAAAATTTCGGCAATAAGCCTTCCTCAACGCGACCAAAAACAATAAAACAGTACAGACATTAACATGTGCAATACTCCCCTGAGAAAGCCAAAGTGGTTGAATGAAGTTGAAGTGGAACATGGCCGAGGGACAGTGGTGAGAGTGAGGGTTGAGTTGTAGTGTCGAGGAATATAAAGGGGGGGCGGGGGTGGGGTGGGGGTGGCTGTGTGTTGGGGGGGGGGGGGGGGAACATCAGCCGCCTACAATCGCCCACCCGAGCCCCCATGTCCCTGACCCTAGGGATGGTTGCCATACCCAAAAGTCACCAAGAGTGGAAGGGGGGGAAGGGGAAAAAAAAAAAAAAGCAAAAAAAGGAAGAAAAGGGAATAGGAAATGAAAAGGAAGGACACATAAGGAAAAAAAAGAGAAAAAAACGGGAGAAACCCCTTGAGAAAAAAAAACCCTAGCCAGACGCATCTAGGCGCCTGCAGGCCCCCCCACCCCCCCCCTCCCTCCCCGCGCCCCCATGACAAAAAAACTCTGCGGCGCGGGCAAAACCAACCAAAACACACCACACATACACAGTGCGGCGCAAACGAAACACACATGCAAACACACACACTACACACGCCATACGCCCCACCCAACCACCACACATACCTAAAAAAAAAAATAAAAATAAAATTAAGACAAAAGGGAGGGGGGGGGGGGGGGGTACAATGGCGGGGGGGGGGGGGGTGGGGGGGGGGGGGTACAATGGCGAGTAAATGCTAAATGTACAACAAGGGCATACAATAGAACATCTCGGTTAGAAGAATAGCGGACAAGTAAGGTGGGGCTATGTTGGCGCAACGACAAAAGGCCAAAAATCGAGCATTAACGCAAAGCAGAGATGAGGTCATGCTGAAAAGGCGCTAAAAACACTACCAATGACAAAAAAAAAAAAAGGGGGGGGGGGGGGGTCGGGGGGGGGGAGGGAGGGGGGAGCGGGGGGGAGGATGGGAGGGAGGGGAAGGGGAGGCTTCTTTTTGTGTTTTTTTTCTCCCCACTTGGCTTTTTGGACCGACATTGGTGTTTTCACCCGATATTTTGCCTTTTTTTCCCGTTATCTTTTTTTATAGAACCCTCGGTTTACTCTCTTCTGAGCACCTCGTCAAGAGAGGGGCCGTCCCCAGAGACGGCCCCCCGCCCACTCACCAGACAGCCCCACGCTTAGACGCCACCATCTGTCCGCCCCTGCTCAGAAGGAAGTCGAGGTTTCACTACACAATAAAAAGGCCACGTTCTGCCTCCCTTTTCCGCATCTTTCTCCTTCTCGCTCTCTCTTCTCTCTCCTCTCTCTCTCTCTTTCTCTCTCTCTCTCTCTCTCTCTATAATCACGCACCAAACTAGGCTAGTATTTTGTTACCAGATTAGGTGGAAGGTTCTATAAGTTTTACCCTATTAAAATAAATAATAGGCATTTTAATTCTTTGCTGGGTCTTACGGGGTGTTTCAACTGTCCGGCTATGTGTGTATTCTGTCACCCACTGTCTACCACAACTGCCCGTTCACACTTCTTCCCATAGACACTATAAAAAAAACAACAGTGTACGGTTTTTTTTGTTGTGTGTGTGTGTTGTTGTTGTTGTGGCTGTGTGTGTGTGTGTGTGGTTGTGGTGTGTGGTTGTGTGTTGTTAGGTTGTTTGTGTTACGGGAGCGACTATTTGTGTGGGGTGTGTGCCTGGTGTGGATGTGTGGGTTGTCGTGTGTAGTGTGTGAGTGCGTGCTGTGCGTGAGAGCGTGTGTGTTGGGTGTGTGTGTGTGTGTGTGTGGTGTAAAGTTACGGGAGAGGTTGGTTGTGGGTGTGTGTGTGTGTGGGTGTGTGTGTTGGGTGTGTGTAGTGTCCCCCCCTTATCGTGTGTGTGTGTGTGTGGGTGTGTGACATAAAATATAATAGGATAGAATATGAATAGAATAATTATTTCATTGTCATGAAAAACCTAGGGTTATGAGACACAGATGGTTATCACTGCAGAACAAAACACAGTCAAATCAAAAGTTCCCCTCATATGATCTGAGTATTCTCCATAGTCTTGGAATTTTTTACAATATTGAAGCATTAATTATTAAACATCTGTGTCTTATTAAAATATTTCTGCTGGCATCAATCCTTTCGAAGTGAATCAAGAAAAGAACTTTCGTTCTTCAATACATTACACGATGCGAGGTTTGGTCTCTAGATTATATCCGTCCATTTCTATTTTAAGTCACAGGGCGTAATCCGGTCTGGGATGGACAAGGGGGGAAGGGGGGGGGGCGGGGGGGGGGGGGGGGGGGGGGAGCGGGAGGGGGGGGGGGGGAGAAAGGAGAGGGGAAAGTGAGATTCTTGGATCAGGGAGAGAGAAAGAAGGAAGAAAGAAGGGAGGAAGACGGTAGAGGCACCGAGCAGCTTTTTTGTATGTGTTAAATGTTGTTTGACGAGATGTTAAATTACCCCAGTTATGTCATTTTATACTAGCGATACACACACACACAACCACTTCCCAACCCACCACATACGCTGCAAGCGCGCCCCGCCCTGCGCGGCACACCACCACAACGCACGCACGCACGCCCGTCACCTAATTTATGAGATTTAGATAGTTTGTAAGGCAATCGAAATGGCTGGGACGCTAATGTGCTATACCATTTCGTTCAGTTAGTCAACCCGTAGGACGCACAAAAAAGAGCTTTTTTTGTTTTTTAGTCTCTTCCTTGTGAGTACTACACACGGCAACAAATCAGTTCTTCCTGCATTTGATCTATCACCGATCTGTAGTACGTCCCACCGGAACCCCTTCTGCTCTCCTAGTTGGACCCACAGTTGTCCCCACATCCTTTCGATCCCTAGGTGGCCCACCCCTTATGGTCTGAAGAGTTTGTGTCTCCATTATCCTACGGTGTAGTTAACCTCTCTTATTCAGTCAAGTTCTCTGTCATCTGTCGTACACTGTCGTCCATCTGACTTCCAACATAGGTTTCAGCCATCTTCAGTACATTAACAGTACCAACAACGTGTCCTATGTTTGTGAACTGTTCAGTTACTTACAATCCCATTTTGCCCCCACCTTACACGTATCAATCGTCTGTAAGTGTTAGAAAATCGGACTTATTTCTATAAATGTATCTGTTTAGTTCACCATATACTAGCCAATGTGAAATGCCAATAGAGAAAAAAGTAACAAATGCCTTATCGCTTCTTAGTTTTCGGCCACGTGGCCTTTTCAAGAGAAAACAAAAACGAAACAAAAACACGTGATGTCCAATACTGTGTCCATCAATTCAATGGTGCTCTGACAGTTGCAAGATGGACTCACGTAGTTGGATTGTTTTGTTTTGGTTTTGTCTTGACAAAGGGCCACGTGGCCGAAAATTAGAAGAGTGGCAATGTGATTTTCTATAATGTTTTTCTCCCTTTGGAGGGACTATTGCTTTTTGTTTGTCATCACTCCTTATAATGTGCAATGAATTCATTTTGTGATTTCAAGTTCTTTATTACGCTTCAGCTAAATCAAATAATATTTCCATAATTCTAAGAATAACGTACATTTATAGGTAGAGCCCGGTCTCAATAGAGCTCACAGCGCTTTACCAATGATCAACTATAAACGTGTAAAAAAAAAAAATCATTATACTAAACCATAAACCCAGTCACATCATCAATTATGACAATGAAAAAAGCAAGGGGCGGGGGGGGGGGGGGGGTGGGGGGGCTTTGTTTGTGGAGGGGGGGGGGGAGGGGGGCTGGGGGGCTGGCAATCAACACTGACACCACACACAAGCACGCACACACGCACGCCACACATGGTTCAGTTTCAAAGGCAACACTTACAACACGTAATGCAATGACACACCCAACACCAGGACAAAACTGTTCTATAAAGAAAATTTTTTGCCTTTTCTTCCTTTGAAGGAGAAATTCCTCTTTAAACAGATGGGTTTTTGAGTGCAGAGCGGGAAAGCAAAGCAGAGTCAGTTTTGGCAGCGGAGAGCGGATCGAAAGTGGGAGAGAGAGAGAGGAGGA
>JADBJO010019475.1:5000-12500 GCA_016801955.1 Conus betulinus | reverse complement strand
GAACCTATCTCGCGCTTACAGAAATTAGATTTGTCGCTATTAGTAACTTGGACACTTTTGAAAATATCCCCTCGTCTAATATAACATAGTGTTGTGAAAAGACGTAAGATGAAAGTACTACTACTCAAACATTACTTATTTCCAGAATTCTATGGCATGTTTTTAACTGGATCCATTATAGGTTTGTTTCTTTAAACTTCTTTATCCTTGTTAGTATCTCCATCCAATTATTAAGACGTTGCTTTTAGCTGAGAACTAATGTTAAGACCATCGTTTGGTTTCAACATAATATCGCAGTAAATGCATGTTCCTTTAGTAACCCTACCAGTTCTTTTTAAGTGCTTAAGTTCTGTTATGACCGACGTTACTACCTAATTTGAATCTTCTTTGCACAACTTCAACGATCGCACCAACTTACATAATTCTGAAAATTGACCCGAAAATCCCAGCTTCTTTGACAGTTTATGGTGGCTTATCGTCGAGTAAATGTTTAACTGTAAATATATTGATATCCGTTTATTGTAAAAGAATGTTTTTTTTTTTTTTCCCCCACTTTAAACTTTTCGTTACAAAAAAAAATAGGTTCAGTCGGTAGAGTTGTACTTTTGTGTAAGTACATGTTTGCAGAACATTGGATATGTTTAAAAAAAGTCCTTTTCCAAGATTTGTTTATAGTATTGCTGTCAACAAACCTGTCTGGTCCGTATGCATTAAGATTATTGATTTCAGAACATAATAAATGCAATATTGTTTTCCATTTACATTTGCATGTACGTTTTTCTTATTCAGGCGATTTTTAAGGGGCTCGTATGCATTTTAAGGTCGCGTTTCTCTCTCTCTCTCTCTCTCTCTCTCTCTCTCTCTCTCTCTCTCTCTAAGTGGCGATCGTGTTATTCAGATATCTCCTTTCCAACAGAAATCTGTTGAATTTAATGATTTGATCGTCTTCACTTTTGGCAAGTGAATCCATGAAGTGTGTGTACATATGAAGGTGTTGTTGGATTGCTGCAAAGGTTAAATGATGAAGCAAAACTGAACTTTCAATTATTTGTAAGATTTATGAAGGATTCTGACTTTTGTTTTGTGCAAGTGCAGTTCATGCCTGCCTTCCTTTCATCGATCCCTTTCACTCCGGTCGCACGAGAAAAAACTGTTCCTCCTTTGACCGTTGTGCGTGTAGGTATGTGGTTAGAAGGACTCGTGCACACGAAAAGATTTGTCTTTAGGCCTCAAGCTGTGTTCTAAATATCCCGGACCCGTTTAAGAGCAAACACGCTCAGCAAACCCACAGGTACACGACAATAATCCCAAACATGTGTGGTGCACATCAGCCTAACGTCCTGCACTTCAAGGATTGGCGCTTCGCTCAAATGCAGCCGGGTTTGCAACTGCATCTAACGGGAATTAAAGAAAACATCGATGTGAAACTGTGATCTGAAAAGCAACATCAGGCGCTTTTTGCGGAAGTTAGCGAGTTGAAAGAAAGAATAGCCATGACTATCGGTGACATAAAAGAACTGAAAGACGACAAGACTTTGATGATGGAAAGACTGGATCTGATGCAGAGGAAGTCAGAGGTGGCGGAACAAGATTCAAAAGCCTACAACCTCAGATTCCTCAATGTGTATGAAGAAGAGTGGGAAGATGAGCGCACTACCACCCACATCGTCATCGCTGTACTGAACGACCACACACGAACGGCGACATCCGGCGACATGACGACAATACAAGGGTGTTCCACATCGGCAGATCATGGCGTCACAGAAGTGGCCCCCTGCCCATCCTGGTCCAGTTCTGTCGGTGGGCAGAAAGATGGCTGTCCTGGGAGACAAGGACCTCAGAGACAACCTGAGGACTAGCGGCATCAGGGTGGCTTCCGATCTTACTTCAAGACAAAGACAGACGGTGGAGTTTCACCGAGGACTTGGCAAGACTGCCTATATTCATAGCGGGAAGCTCCACGTCAGAGACAGACTGCAACCGATGCATTCCCAGGACGACACTGACTGACATTCCTTCTCAGGAATGTCTGAGAAACAGACGCCGTCACTTGGAACTGTCGGAGAGGAACAATGCTGATCGGACCCAGAACAATTATACTTTTTTCGAAAAAAAACGGTCAGACAGCAATCGCAGTCCTTCATGCCGTTACCAACCTACGAGATGCAGTCTATATGAACAGGCGAGAGAGAGCTCAACCGTCGCCACTGGACCATATGACAAACCAAGTGGCCAGAACAGACATGATCGTGTGCCTATTGTTCCACATAAAGATTCCTACAGAGTAGTGGCCAGAAGAAATATTTCTCAGCACCAGAGGGTTGTCTTGGTGAAAGACTCTTTCAGCAGAACCAACTCGCATGCTTCAGGCGGAAAACACAAAAAAGACTCTCAGTGTTCGGACAGTCTGCGGGTACTAGAATTAACCCCTTCTGTGGAAACTATCACTGGAGATGACCACAGTGACAATCAACACAGAACGTTGATAAATGGTTGTACAGATGTAGCGAGCACTGACGATGAAGACTTTCTTTCATGGAACAAGACAAAAATGGGACCGACGTTGAGGACGAGGATAGATACACAAGAGACGTTGACATAATGGCAGACCATAGTTTTATGCCAGATCAAATAACTCAGAACCAAACATCAGAACAGCACGATCAATGATCCAAATGAAGACATTGCTCTTTCTTATTGTCTTTCTCTAAATACAGGACAAACTAAAACAAACATAAACCTGAACAAATAGAACAAGACAAACAAGATAACAGCAGAAAACGGCCACAGCCAAAATAAGACCGATGACAAACCAACACACAAAGATGACAAGCAAGACAGGGGACGGACACGAGACAGGGAAGTTAGAAAATTGAGCACAGAACAAGAGTCTCTGCTTGCAGCTCGTACTCCACGACCAAGGCGTGCTGCATCTAATCCCCAAACTGGTCACCAGAACAACAACAAAAGCACTGAGAAGCAACACACTCAAAGCACATCTTAGATTCTTTCAGAAAAACAGAGTCAGCAACACACTCAAAGCAACATCTTAGATTCTTTCAGAAAAACAGAGTCCGGAAACCAACCAAAAGACAAAACCAAATCAGTCCCCACGTCAATGTCTAAAGAGGAAGGAGCTTCGGGTGATAATAGATAGGAAACGGGCCGGGCCACGATACATGGAAATAGCTTCTTACAAATCAGGATGAAAATGTTAAAAGTCCAGGAAATACTCCTACAGCTGATACCCCAAATCAATCCTGTGAACAAAATGTAAATGGAAGTAAAAGAAATGTTTCATCTCTGAATTGTAATGTTAATGGGCTACTTCAAAAGTTAGAAAACACTGATTTCATTAATTTCATCATTTCTTACGACTTTATTTGCCATACTGAAACGCTCATCGGATTTGTCTTCGAATCATCACTCTTTAAAGAGTTTGTAATATTTACGACTAAAGCAAAGAAACGTTCTCATCAAGGAAGGTACTGATGGCGTCATTGTTATGATCAGAAAAGAGTTCGCCGATTCCATAGAAAGAATTGAGATAGACCAAGAAAACACTGTAGTTTTACAGATTCACAGATTTATTTTGCGCGGAAAAAGACGTAAATGTGTATTTGTTCTTATATTCCACCACAGGGCTCGACATTCTGGAAGACCCAGCAGTGTGCTTAAGGTATTATGACAAGAGACCTGCATGACACTTACGACGAGTTCTACGTGCTGCCGAATGGGGTCGGAATGCAAGAACTGCGGACAAAAACAATTCCTTTTCTGATGACAAGAACGGTTTCGAACCAACAACATTTCCAGCTCACAATTACTTTGCACGAAAATCTCAAGACTGTCATGTAAATAATTTTGGTATCCAGTTGACTGAATTATGCGACATGTTTGATTGTGTTATAATGCATGGACTGAGTGAATCACATTTTGACAATAACTACATCTATAGGAGCTTCTGAGGAAGGTACAGTTGACTATTTTCTTGCATCCATTAATATATTTTAATCTATTGATTTCATATCTCTTGTTGTTGAGAAAATGACAGACTCTGATCATCTGCCAATTAGTCTATGAATAGAACTAAGCAACAAAGATAATGATTGTTTTCCTAATACGAAGCGAAAGCCAAACAACAGTGAGGGATCTATCTGGAATAAGGATTGTGAAAACGAATCTGCCGAATCATGGGAGAGTGGAGATATACAAAACAGAATAAGAAAGGCGGCAAATAATTTGGACAAGGATGTAGATAGCTCCTTGGAAATATTTGTGCAATGCTTAAAAGAATGTAGCAAATGCGATGTTGAAACGCAGTGGTACATACAGGAGAGAAAACGTCAGAATGGGTTGACGATGAATGCCACAAAGTCAAAACAGGGACTAGGAGAAAATTAAACTATTTTCAGAGCATCACACAAAGATTCCTCAAGTCTGGAAGAATAATTTAAAGCTCAGGTCAAAGAAGCGAGAATATATATATATATATATATATATATATATATATATATATATATATCGATGCAAGGAAGAAGTATAAAGACTTATTAAGGATGAAAAAACAAGCTCTCTGAAAACAGAAATTAGAAATATTATGATATTAACCAAGAAATTGATAATTCGTCAGAATTTTGGAGGCATTTTTTGAGAAAAAAAAAGGCATGTGAAAATAACAAAGAATTTCTAATGACATTAATATTAATGAATGGTTTAATCATTTCAAAAACATTTTGAAAGAAAAAGAACTTGTACACCACATGGATTTAAACGATAGGGTGGAAGTAACAGCAACAAAAGAAGCCTTCATAACACTTAAAGATCATAAGCCTAACTTCCAAAACACCCCAACAAACAGAGAAACACAGTATTTATCACATTCGACATAGTGGACTTCTACCCATCCAAGATGAAGAACTGCTCACCAAAGCCTTGAAATTCGCCAATAAACACACAAACATAACAGAGTCAGAAATGGAAATCATTTTCCACACCAAGAAAACTCTACGCCACAGCAGAAATGAAACTTGGATTAAAAAAAAAAAAAAAACAAAAAATCTACACTTTGATGCGACCATGGGATCGTATGATGGTGCCGAAACATGTGACCTAGTCGGACTATTCATGCTATCCAACATCCAGAAACAACTCGGAAAACAAGTCGGTCTATACAGAGATGACGGCCTCGCGCACTAAAAATAACCCAAGAACCATTGAAAATAAGAAAAAGAACTGTGCAAAATTTTCCAAAACCACAATTTAAAAATCACAATAGAAGCAAACAAAAAGGTAGTGAACTACCTAGACATAACAGTAGACCTCAACGACCACGTGTACAAACCATATTAAAAAAAAAAAACAACGACACACCCATCTACGTAAACATCAAAAGCAACCACCCACCATCTATACTAAAAACTATACCCAATGGTATAAACAAGAGACTATCCAACCTGTCATGCAACGAAAGAGTATTCAATAATGCAGCAGCAGAAATACCAGAAGCGTTGCAAAAAAAGTGGTTACAATTACAAACTACAATTTAGCCCAGACAACAACATGAACAGAAAAAGAAAAAAAAGGAAAAGGAAGATCATATGGTATAACCCCCCATATGATGGAAGAGTAAAAACAAACGTAGGAAAGAGAATTCTTTAAAATACTGACAACATCATTCCCCAAAGAACACACAAACTGTTCAAAATATTCAACAAAAACACCATCAAACTATCATACTCATGTATGCCCAACCTCAAAAACATAATTGATTCATCCAACAAAATGAAAAGCAACACAGCAAAGAAGGGTGATGAAAGGATATCTTGCAACTGCACCAAAAAAGAACAGTGCCCCCTAAGCAACAAATGCCTTTACAATAATATTGTATACCAAGCTACTGTAACATCAGAAAATGAAAAAGAAACATATATAGGGATTACGGAAAACCACTTTAAACTAGATACGCAAACCAAAACCACAAACAGTCATTCAACAAAGAAAAATACAAAAACCAAACAGAACTGAGTAAATACATTTGGAGACTTAAAGATAAAAAAAAAAACCACAGCATATCATGGAAAATCATAAAAAGAGCAACACCGTACAACAATATTTAAAAAAAAAATGCAACTTATGTTCCACAGAAAAATGGTTAATACTATGTAAACCCTATTTAGCAACTTTGAATACACCCTGAACAGACCACAGCAAGCAAACCGAGAGCCACAGATAGCACGTGCAATTGACCCCCACACAACACAAATGAAATCAGGACCTGCACGCTATACAACACCAACAGCGCGCCCCCCAAAAAACATCCTGAAGAGAGCGAGAGCTTGAAACAAGCTTGTAGAGATATTTTTAATACTTCTTCATTTTAATTCCTCATTTTAGCAGATGTTGCTCCCCAGTGGGTTGAGCGTTTTCGAAATATCGAAGGGCATTTTGATATTATGTGTGTGTGTGTGTGTGTGTGTGTGTGTGTGTGTAAACATACATTTAACGGGTTTTCATCGTTTAAGTCCGGATATTTGTTCAAATCCATAAAGGTTTTTAAACAGCTTTTCATATGACTTCTTAGCTCCTTCTAACGTAAAGGTAGTGTCGTCTGCAAAATGATTTATCCTAAACTCTGTTTTTCCTACCCGTATGCATTAATATCGTGATCTCGCCTTATTTTGGTCGCTAGTACTTCAGTCTTCTTCAGGTGCAACAAACATGAAACAAATAACGAAAATGCACTTAGCTTTGATCGCTTCTGTGTTCAGCGCAAGAAAGAAGGCGTTGAATGAAAACGAGGCTGTTGGAAGGGAAATAATGTGCGAGTCAAAGTCGTAATGATGATAATATTACTGATAGGAATACTAATAATGGTCAAAATATTATATATAAAAAAAAAAAAAGACAAGATTACTACCAGTCTTGGTGTCAATAAGTAGGTATGGGAGAAAGGAGAGTGGGTTAGAGGATTCTTAAACAGCAGGGTTGCCGTGGCAACAGTCCCGGAGAACAACAACCAAGGGGAGGAGAAAGAGGGGAGGACAGGAAGAACAGAAAGAAAAACAGAAGATATAAGTTATGGGAAGGATGGAATCCAATAGGTATATGAATAATTACAGTAATAGTTTTGTTAATAATTGTGATTGTAACTCTACAGTAATGGTAGTGATGCAGTAGGAGGCTAGAAAAGTGGTAAGCTGAAATGTTAGAAATATTTTAAAGAATAATGATGATTACATTAATGAAAGTAGTAAATACGACATTTGTAATACTAGTTATGAAGTTGTAAGAAAAGGTATACTGATTAGATAAACAAATAAGTAAAATTTAATTTAAATATTTTAAAAATAGTTGGCATATATATACATATACATACATACACACACACACACACACACACACACATATATATATATATATATATATATATATATTTATACATACTGAACAAGGCTGACATTACTAATGGACACACACACACACACACACACACACACA
>JADBJO010019475.1:0-2500 GCA_016801955.1 Conus betulinus | reverse complement strand
TTTTTTTTTATATATATATTTTGACCATTATTAGTATTCCTATCAGTAATATTATTGAATAAAATCGTATATTGTTCGTAAACAAATCGGCCGAGTACTTTCTTGGAATGAAACATGTCTGGCTCTCACTGACGAGTTTTGGTAAGAGAATGAAAAATTAACTGAACAGTGCAAAGCCTATAATATCTAGGTTGTTAGAATGCTTTTCTTTCATGCTATTATATCTGTTTTAACAAAAATACCACAATGTGTTTTAAAATGTTTAGAGAGTAAGATTGTCCACTCAAAACCAAATGATCAATACCCACTACGCATAAATACATGTGCTACTGTGCTTACAGCTAGCTTTCGTATTGACTGAATCTCAGTTTAATTAGAAAAAAAAAAAAAATCTGGCCTTCCCTTTAAGTACTGCATGTTAGTACAAGAAATTTAGTGAAGTATCTTTCAAGCAAAGCGTGAATTCCATGTTCTGACGTCAGATTCAAATGAAAAAAAAAAAAAAAAAAAACTCATCGAATTTCAAGTTAACACGTATAATATTCCCGATTCACATTCTGTATCCTATCTGGGGTATTTTCCCTACAACTGCTCATTCCGACCTATCCTCTACGCCCCTCTTTGTAAACTTGACACCCCCCCCCCCCCCCCCCCCCCCTCCCCCTTTCCCTCCCTTTCCGCACCTCGTGCTGCCCCCGTCTGCGTCACAGCTGACGGTGTTATTAGTTCGTTGACCTGTCCAAGCCTTGAGGCAATCCCTGTCGTGTGTCATCAATGGTATTATCGATACATCCTTAATCTGTCCAAACCATCAGCTTTTTCTGTGTAGTTTGCCTCCAGTGTTACTGTCGTTAGGTCGTTCCCCTTCAGTCTGCCGAAAAGAAAGGATCACCCAATACCCAATGTGCCTAAAGGCCTTGGGTTTTCACTTCTCACTTTAACCCATACACTCGCTGTCTGATGTCTGTCTGTCTGTCTCTCTCTCTCTCTCTCTCTCTCTCTCGGTCTTTTCCTTTTTTCTTGTGCCATCTGTCTGTCCTGTCTGTCTGTCTGTCTCTCTTCTCTCCCTCTCTCTCAAAGCTGTTTTTGATTAGGTGAAATGTTAATCGAAATCGACTTAATTCACATGTGTGCAAGTTGAAAGACGAGGAGCATGGTTCCACGACACAGAAGAAGTACTGGATTTTTTAATTCATCTGCGTCTGTGGTTCTGTGTGTCTGCCTGTCTGTCTATCTGTCAGTCTGTTTGCAAGATAAGGCAAAGGCCCGTCACGGAGCCAATTAAACGGACCTGGTGGAAAGCTAAGACGTGGCCGATTACATTCTACTTTGGTGATAATCCGGATCACAGAACGGATCCAGGATGTTGAGTTCACTTTCTGTAATACTGGGAGACGGGGAGGTTCTGCCAGTTGTGTGTGTGTGTGTGTGTGTGTGTGTGTGTGTGTGTGTGTGTGTGTGTGCGTGTGTGTGTGTTTATACATAAATAATGCATGGACCGTGTTTATATATATATATATATATATATGTGTGTGTGTGTGTGTGTGTGTGTGTGTGTGTGTGTGTGTGTGTGTGTGTGTGTAAAACTCATGAGGGAAGACAGGAGTGGGTGGAGTGTCATTCAGTCACTACACAGTAACTAGAGTAGCCAGAAACCTGCAATTAGCACTGCACTGACACACTGACCGACCAGTAACCAGAAACCTGCAATTAGCACAACACTAGAAACTGACCAGTCAGATAGGCACAAACCTGGAAATAGCGCCACACTGAGACATTGACAAGTCAGATAGGTTCAAACCTGGAAATAGCGCCACACTGAGACACTGACCAGTCAGATAGCTACAAACCTGGAAATAGCGCCAAAATAAGGACATTGACCAGTCAGATAGCTACAAACCTGGAAATAGCGCCACACTGAGACATTGACCAGTCAGATAGCTAAAAACCTGGAAATAGCGCCACACTGAGACATTGACCAGTGAGATAGGTACAAAACCTCGAAATAGCGCCAAAATAAGACACTGACCAGTCGGATAGGTACAAACCTGGAAATAGCGCCAAAACAAGACACTGACCAGTCAGATAGGCACAAACCTGGAAATAGCGCCACACTGAGACGCTGACCAGTCAGATAGGTACAAACCTGGAAATAGCGCCACACTGAGACATTGACCAGTCAGATAGGTACAAACCTGGAAATAGCGCCACACTGAGACGTTGACCAGTCAGACAGGTTCAAACCTGGAAATAGCGCCACACTGAGACATTGAAAAGTCAGATAGGTTCAAACCTGGAAATAGCGCCACACTGAGACACTGACCAGTCAGACAAGTACAAACCTGAAATAGCGCCACACTGAGACACTGACCAGTCAGACAGGTTCAAACCTGGAAATAGCGCCAAAATAAGACACTGACCAGTCAGACAGGTACAAACCTGGAAATAGCGCCACACTGAGACATTGACCAGTCTGATAGGTTCAAACCTGGAAATAGCG
>JADBJO010019474.1:10000-33195 GCA_016801955.1 Conus betulinus | reverse complement strand
TGTAAGAGCCTCCATCCTTACAGTTCGTTCTTGCGTCCCCAATAATATTCTCTTGCGCTTTGGAGGACTTTCGTCTAGTAGTCGGGGTGGTTCTATGTGTTGTTTTTTCTTTATCTTTTGCGCTTTTTATTTGGTTTTTCTTACTGGCATCTTTTCTCTTTGGAACCGATGCCACTACCTTCTGCACATGTAGGCTGATTTTTGAAGGACCATTCCAACTCGAAGAGCGTAGCTTTTGGATTGTTAGGTGTTCAGAGTGTCATTTTTTGTTTAATCAACGTCGTTTTTGATTTGCATGGTTTTTTTCAAGCACAGTAATTCTTTCGTACCTATTTGTTATGAGTTGTTTTTTACATCACCAACCTCAGTTCACAAGTTCCTGCATTGCAAGAGCGGACAGATGTTCTCAGACCGTGGTTCTGGTTGCCTTAGGTTTTGGCAGGACTTGGTTTGGGGTTTACTCGCTTCCCGAATTTTCACTTGCCATATTCATAGTTGTTGTAGATTTCTGGGGGCACCTGCATGCAGTATTCCTGATTTTCGTGTTAGGATCCCGACTACCCAGAATATTGGTGTTCTCCGGATTCTCCTGATGTTTTGTTGTGAGGCTGCAACAAATTCAGCAGAAGCCAGCCTTACAGTTGTTGTTTTGATTGGCGCCATCTTGAGTCACATTGGTCGTGTGATGTTGTGTGTGTATGTGTGTGTGTGGGTGTAACACAGATCACTCTTAAGCGACAGACCTAACCATCTGAAGACAAAGAGTTCATTCGAACCCGTAAGAGATTATTATGAATGAGGCCGTCATATTACCACTGCTCTTGCTTTCCCCAACCAAAAAGTCCGAGCGCACACTCATTCTAGTATTACCAACCGAAACTTTCATCGTATTTCGTTCAATGTAATCAATGCTTCTGAGTGTAAAATCATTAGTGCTGTTTTTCTTTCTCTCCTTATCCACCCATCTTGCGCGCCCCCTCTACCCCCCTGTTACTTTTCCTTTCCTCGCACCCTTCACCACCCACCCCATCTCTCTCTCTCCTCTCTCTCTCCTCTCTTCCCCCCCCCCCCCCTCCCTCTCTGCTCTCCCGGGTTCACAAAAAGTTCACCAAACGCAGAGATTGTTAGTGGACTGGATTAAGAATACCTTCGGCGCTCAAAACTGCACACAGTTCTTAACTATCCTCCATTACAATCCTTCATGAAAGTTCGACACAAGCGTACATGTCAAACAAAAAAAAAAAAAAAAATAAGAAGGAAAAAAGATGTTATTGGCACAAAGGAATGGCACATCATTTAACATCTGCTGTCAAAATCTTGAGGCCAAGAACTTAAGCCAGAACGTATCCTCAAACTAAACCCCAAGAATAGACGTTTGAAGCTAACGGCTAACAGTAGGACCGTTTAAAGGCTAATGCTAGTTGTACATCGGTCAACAAAAGCCAGTAATATACCCGTCAGACACAAAGCCAAAGTTTATCACTAAAAATCATAATCCATTTTTCATACCCGTTAGCTACACATCTTATACCCGACCGCTAAAATGCTAGGTATTGTACCCGTTAAGCTAGAAAGCCATATTACATCTATTCTCTCTCTCTCCCATCTCTCCTCTCTCATCTCACTCTTTTCGTCTCTCTCTCTCGTCGTCTCTCTCTCGTCGGTATTCCTCGTGCCATGCCCCAATGCATATAACCCCTACCGTGCACGCACGCGCGCGCGTCAGCGCGGCACACTGCACCGCACAGCCACACCACCAACACACCCATATCTATCGACACACCCCCATGACTACGCCGACCATTGACCAAACCGTACACACAAGCAGCGGGCTTGCGTAATAAGGGTAGGGATGGGGGGGGGGGGGGGGGTGGGGAAGTGTGGAGGGTTAAAGGTTGTTTGGAGTCGGTGGTGAGAAGGTGGTGGGGGGGGGATTTTCTTCTCTAAAGTTGTGCCTCTTCCAGGACGCATGAATATAATCCTATTTAATGTGTGATAGTGTGGCCTGGGATGCCAACGCATTACCCCCTGCCATCGCCTTTAGTCAGATTGGGACGCAAATACACGCATTGAGTACATGCCTTGTCGTATATCAGATTGGACGTTATAAGTCAACTCTCGTGATTCGTTCCAGATTCACTTTTTCGACGCGGTGGTGTATATTCACGTGATGCATTCCCAATATCAATTTGGGACGCTGTGTATATTCATTGATCGTTCCCGATATCAGGTTTTGGAGGTGCTGTGATATATTCAGAGATGGTGTCATTATCCCCTATCACTCCACGTTGCCACGGAAAACTCAAAAAAAAAAAAAAAAAAAAAAAAAGAAAAGAAAGAAAATGGAAGAACAAGTGCTAGAAGAGAACAAGTTCTAAGTCTAAGTAGCCGCTTGTTTTTGAATCTCATGCAGGAATCTTCTTGGCCTCTACAACTTTCATTATTCGGTCCACCGAGTTTCCTGATGGAAATTGAAAACGGTCCATGCCATTATCACCAGTTACTACAAAAGCGTCGGTTGGTGTTAATTCAACTAGACTAGAAGTAGACATGACGTGTGGGTGTTTGGGCATCTTTGGCCACCCGTGTTTTGCCGGCAAAAAAAATGTTTTTCTTTACTTAAAATCCATCAAACCACAGCTATTCATTATGAAATTCATCTTAAATTGCAATAAAAAAAAAATCTCTTAACTTTTCCCCCTTGATCCAATGATAATCCAATTAAAAAAGAAAAGGAAATTCCAATATTGTAAATACAAACATTCCTTCTTATTCTTCTTATTTCCTTGCTTTTTAGCCGTAAACATAAATATTATGAATGTAAAACGTTTTTTTTGCCGATCCCATAAAGAAACATAAAATCCAAAAAAAAAAAAAGACATAAAAAATATTGCAGACCTCAACATCTCATCTTATTTCCTACTTATAACTGTAACATAACCTTATGTCACTACACACTATATCGGGTACAGGGTACCTCCTACCCCCCCCCCCCCACCCCCCCCCCCCCCCCCCTTTTTGTTTTTTTGTTTTTCTAATAAACACTTTAAAAGCAGAAACGATACAGAGAAGAAATATTGCCCTAACTCTCTCTCTCTCTCTCCGTCTCCTCTCGCTTCTCCGTCCTCTCTCCTCTCTCTGCTCTCCTCTCTCTCTCCCCCGAACCCATAACCCACACCCCCCACCCTCCCAACTTCTCCGTATGGTGATATATGGCGCACACACGAAAAAAAAAAAAGATTACAAACGAACCGTATTTTCAAAATACCCCTTTTCGTTTTTTGTTGTTTTTGTTTTTGTTGGTATACTCGCTCCACATATTCGTTACTACTCGCTTGGTTGCGCTGGGAAAAGAAAAAGGTTACACAGTCCTCGAATGATTGTGTGCCAAATACCTTGAAAAAAAATGGTGTTTTCTCTGCGACAAGCACTTCTTTGTTTCTTCTGACACTATAAAAATTGCCATACCTACAAACTTTTCAATAACGGTTAGTGACGTTGACCCGTCGTCTTCAGCATGCTGTGGCTCCGGTCCCTTTGTCCTGGTCCTTGTAATTTTATTTTATAGTGCTTTAGAAACATTCCAACCAGTTCCTATAGAAAACATTTTACAGTTTTCACCAGCGGACACCAAGCCTGAAAAACTCGCCCACAGCTGACCCCCTCTAGACTCATCTCTCATGGGAGGTCACGATCTCCCACTGCCATGGGTATGGGGAGTGGGGACGGGTGGGGATTAAGGAGGGGAAGGGGAGTGGGAGGGGGTAGCGGTGACCGTGACCGTCTCCCTACATCAGAATCTCATGGACCTTCCGGTCGGTGGGAGGAAAGGTTAGTCGCTGGGTGTTGTGGGTCCCCACGTGGATGTACACGTCGCACTTGTGGATCCGAACCACCACTTCACCTTCAGCTGTAACACAACACACACACACACACACGCACACACACACACACACCAACACACACACCACGGACGCGCGGGTGCGCCAAACGGACGACACACACTAGCACACACACACACCACCACGTACACACACACACACACACACACACACACACACACAAACACACACACCCACACACACACCGAATGCAACGTGCAAATATGCACGCATCCATTGCTGCTATAGAGAGAGAGAGAGAGCAGACAGACAGACAGACAGCAGCCCAAGGTATTCACGATTATCACAGACGAACCCAAAACGTGCGCGCACGCACACACCACACACACACACACCACACACAACACACACACACACAAATCACACACACAAAATACCACACACACGCACACACACACACCTCTCTCTCTCTCTCTCTCTCTCCTCTCTCTCTCTCTCTCACTCACAACACACACCCATAGAAACCACACACACCACACACTCTCTCTCTCTCTCTCTCTCTCTCTCTCCTCCTCTCTCCTCTCCTCTCTCTCCTCATCTCTCTCTCTCCTCTCTCTCGTCCTCTCTCACATCTCTCCTCTCACAAACACACACACACATCACACACGCGCGCGCGCAGGAAAAGCAACCACCCACACAATGAAATTGATGCTGCAAAAGGAACAGGGGAGAAGACTGGCGCTGGTCAGTGAGTGGGCGGGTATGGTGAAAGCGGAGTTATCTCCTGTGCCAGTGGCGGGAGGGGGGGATAGAGGGAAGTGGAACTTGAGCAGTCGCGTCGGACCTCCTCGGGGAGGAGGACTTTAAGCTCGTACGCCTGTAAAACGATTTCCTGCCACACAACGACAAACCAAACGAACAGACACACAATGGTTACAACAAAGGGATAGGTCAACACACACACACACACACACACACACACCCACACACACACACACATGACGCGCGCGCCGCGCTTGCAACTCGAAAAAAAGAACAGAGAGATCAGTAAACAACAACAAAATTAGTATGAACAGTGACCAGTTCAGTCTCGTCCGCTCCTTTTTAAAATCAGATTTACGCGATACCTTCTGTCTGTTGTAAGAGCCAATTTCTGTAGTGATCGGGCCTACATTTGTAGTGGGAGGGGGGGGGGGGGGGGGGGGGGGTGGGGGGGGGAGATCTACGGGGCGGTGGGAGATCTACATATTGAAAAAAAAAAAAATGGTAGATCTGGTGCAGAGTCTGTGGAGAAGCAACGAGATCAGCTTTCCCAACAAAACTTCAAGTTGTATAGAGACATAGTCGTCCACCCAATCTTCCCGTGTCGGCTACGATTCAGTCGTTGACCTTGACGGCCAAGTTTGAAGGAAGTGGACCCTTGATAAGTCATACAGAAGACTGTTCGCAATCTCATGGACAGAGCTCAGAACCACAACTCTGTCCGAGAGCAGGTGACCACACTGGCAGGCCCACAGGAACCTCTGTTGGCTATGGTCAGAGGAGAACGCTGGATGTGGTGTGGCACGTCACAGACCCGATTGTTAAAAGCTGGATGGTTTTCAGAGCGTACCTTGCCTTAGGGCCGAATTCTATCCGGTGCTTAACTATTGAGGGCTGGTTCTATGCTGTGTCTACCTTGCCATGGAGCCGGATCTATCCAGTGCTTAACTTATTGAGGGCCCGGGTCCTCTTCTGTGTGTACCTGCATGGACCGTGATCTATCCAGTGCTTACCTTAGTAGCCTGGATCTATTCAGTGCCTACCTTCTATGGAGCGGATCCTACAGCGCTTACTTTATGACAGGACTGGCTCTATGCCAGTGCCCGCCTACGTACAGAGCCAAAGCTGTCCAGTTTTTTTTTCTCTTGTTAAACGGTGGTACAGATTTCTTTAATGCCCATGTTGTAAAGGGGCCCTTGTGTTTAGTAGGCCTCCTTATGTTTCTTAAGGGCAGTTATCCAGTAAACTGCTATTGGGAAGAGCCAGATTCATCCCATAACTACTATGAATGGCCAGATTATCCAGTACTTATACTATGATGGCCAGGATCTATCCAGTTAATTATACTATGAATGGCCAGATCGATATCCAGTAATTGTACATATGAAGGGCACAGATCTATCCAGTAATTACATTTGAAAGGCCAGATATATCCAGTGCGTATCTGATAAAGAACCAGATCTATCCAGCGCCTGTGTCCGTGAAGAACCAAGATTGATCTAGCGCCTTCTTTGCGAAAGGACTAGATCTAACCCAAAGTGTGACGGACCGTATTTCGTACCGTGCCAAATTTTGGGACACGTTGACCGGAACAGGTCAACCTGTAAAAACTGTTTTGGCCTGTTACTAGACTGCGTTCTTGTGTAAGTCAGGTGATTAGGAACTTTCCAGCTCTTGTAAAAGGCCTAAAATATTTAATTGTTCTCTTGATATCTTTTGATTTGACAAAACAGGGTGGACGGTAGGAAATTGTAGTTAGTGCAATGTGAGTTGAGAGGTTGATGAGGAGAAATGAGTGAGTAAAAAGAAGAAAGAATATGTATACTGGTATGTGAATCGGAAAAAATAATGGAAAAAAAAGCTAGTTAATCACTGTATTATTGAAAAAAAAGTGGGGTTTTTTTGTTTTTTTATATACTTTTATCATAATGTTTGTAAGTATCATAATGAGTGTGAGAGTGAGCTTGGAAGTGAAAATATTATGCATGAAAATTATCGGAAAATGTATTCTGAATCTTGTTGTGTAAAGATGACAAGGTCCGAACGAAAATCGTTCTTTGAAACGTGATTTGACACGTCTGGTGAGTGATGAGATATGATAAAAAACATTTGTGAGAGATATGATAAAAACATCTTTTCTTGATAAAATGGGACAAACGTAATTCGTTCCTTTGTATGTGATAAATGTATTCCTTGGTACTTTGAAAAAAGGGTTTCAAGTGGAAATCCTTTCTCCTGAATGTAAATAATCATGGCGTTAATCAAAGAAATGTTCTGTTGTAATGCACCCACTGTATTGAAACTTTGTAGATTCTGTTATGGGTATTTTCCCCCCAAGGTCCAAGAAATGTATTATGTGAAGAGTAACTGTTACAAACAAGAACGATAAAGTGTGTTGGAAGTAGGCTAGATAATCAAGTAGCTACATCAGTTCCCCAGGTGTTGGTGAAGGCCCTTGTCCAACCTGGAACTGACCGCCATCGGGTGTGGGGTGCAACCCGTGGCCAGCCACTATCTCCATCCTGACAGGATGTGGAGAGACTGACCAAGGGTCAGTAACCATCGTGTGTTGCACATATTACATACTTCCACATCTCCTTCTTCAATCTTAACGTTCGTTAATCACCCATAGGCTGGTTTTTGGTTTGTTTGTTTTGTTTTGTTGTTGTGGTGTTTTTGTTGTTGCTGTTTGTATTAACAACATATGAAAGCGTCTTTGTACAGGTGACTGTCTATAATTTATCCTAAGGCAGTGACAACAACAACAGCAAACGTCCAAGTGTCCTTCGTCTACAATCGTTTCAATCTTGAGCAAGAAGCTGGGTGACCTGTAGACGTTTTTCTAACAACTGACACTTCTTCCTGCAGGAGCTTCGAACCACTGTTGGACCATGCTAGCTATCTTATGTTGAAAGATGTAGCCAACGATTACCTTGAAACTGGCGCTCTACACAGAATTTCTATGATTTGTTTTTCATCACATCCTGTGCATGATGGAGAGAGAGAGAGAGAGAGAGAGGAGAGAGAGAGAGAGAGAGAGAGAGAGAAAGAGAGTTATACGCACATGGATTATGTATGATGTGTATTGTGTTGGAAGATTCTTATGTGTCAGCATATGAAGTTAATGTACGAATGGCAGAAACATGCACATAAACTTCACACACGCACACGCACACACACACACACACACACACACACACACCAACACGGAGAGAGACAGAAAGGAGGACCAGAGTCGACTGACAGGCGCTCTCTCACAAACAAGGAAATCACTCAAAATAACTGAATGTTTGTTCTGGTATGACAGGATGTATTATCACACAGCCATAGTTTATGTTGCTGTTCTTTTTGTTCCACAGTTTGATGTATTTATAAAGTTAACAGTGTAAAATCCTCATGCGCTGGATACTTTTTGTTATAAATCCTTCAAGATATAAAAAATGATCCTCTCTATCTATCTTCTCTCTCTCCTCTCTCTCTCTCTCTCTCTCTCCAGACCTATCAAAAATGGTGGTCTGTTCTCCAGTTAAACATCGCTTTAACAAAAGCTACAATAACGGACGATTACTTTATATGATTTCTGTGCAATATGCGGACAAAGATATTCAGTTAAAAATTTCTTAGAAAACGTGGCTTTTTCACCCATGCTGGATGAGTAAGCCACCTGTAACAACAAGAAAACAAAACGCATGGACTCGCACACATACACACGTTATTAGAGTCATCAATTTTGTAACCAGTACGTTGATGATTCACGTCGTCTTATTATAAATAGAAGTTTGTACAGTTTGTGAAATCTAACCAAGCGTCGCGCTTGCAGGTTGTAAATTATCACACAAAAATGGATTGCCGTTATCACCCGTTCGATGTTCTTTGGCCATGCTTCAGTTCTTGAATATCTGATATTAATTTTGTTTAAAGTAGAGGTGTACAGGATAGGTTTAGAACCAAGATGTTTGAATCTTGAGCAGGAATCCTTCTAGCCTGTTGAACTGTGAACTATTCGGGTCTACCAAGTCTCCTGTCAAAGATTGAAACGTGTACTGCGTCGAGCACGAAACACTGTAAGAAGCCAGAACACTTCGAGTATTTACAGGTCATAAATGTTTTAAGATAAGCTACAAATAATTTTTTTTTTAAAGTTACCTTTAAAACCTGAGTCATTTTTTTGGTGTCTGTGTAATAAAGATCAATCTCCAATGTAAAATGGGTGATGAATTTGTTTACAAAAAAAGGGGGAAAATTTTTAAAAAAAAAAAAAGAAAAAGAAAGACAAAAATAAAGGATATAAGTCTAATGCAACAATATGCAAATTATCCTCGTCAGCTGCAAGGACCATAATCCAACATGGTGCCAATCCAGTAACTGACAGCGAAATTCAAATAGTTCAATCCTTATTTTCTTGCGCAGGGAAATAATTTTTACCTGTTGACACATGAACGCACATTATATGAAACTGACCAAACGTTTTGTGCCAATGCTTTTCGTTTCGTTCTCTTCCGCACAGAAAGTGCAAAGGTAGCATTTTACGAAAATTGTACTTTTTCTTTCATAGTTTTCACTTTGTTCCCATTTCACACCCACAAAACAATGCACGTTATACGAAAATCTTCCCATTGTTTCACACAAGTACCATATTTTTTACTTATTCACACAGAAAGTGCCACGTTGTTATACGCGATTGTTCCCCAGCATTTTTTTTTTTTTTACACAGCTACTCCTCGACTACTACTCATTAACAAGAAACGTTTACATTGTTTCATAGCAGCATCCATGGACCTACATCGTTTGAAGTAGAGCGCCCCGAATGGTTCATACAAGGATCCTTTCTAATCCCTTCACACAGAGGCTGTAAGCTTACACTGTATGAAAACTGCACCTGTCAGTAACGTATCCTTTTTTGTTTTTTACCTGTTCACACAGAAAGAGCACTTTGTGTGAAATTGCGAGAAGTGATCCACACAAATATCCTTTTGGTGTGTCGTTTTCAAAGTTCCTGCACAGTCATATGTCAAACTCAAAGCTATATATTACCACCCCCTATGCTCCATATTTTCACACAAGTCTGTCCAACTTGTTGGCTCCCCCCCCCCCCCCCCCCCCCCCCCCCACACCCCCATACATGTACAAAAAGAAAAAGCACGCAGATTGTGCCCCGAGTCAGAACTGGTAATAGATTGAAACGCCAGATATTCATGTGTTCTTCCCCTATATACTATGAATCAGTAATTACCTTTCGTCGTTTTAGGGATACAGCAACAAAACTGTTTGATGCCAAATATCAAAATCGGAATTTTTGTACACCATCCATTTTGTTACTACCTGGGTGAGGATAGGGTGATGGGGGCGGGAAAACTCTACAATTGCTTTAGAAATATCCCTGCATCAGTTTTCCCGTGGCAACTCTCTTCCAGAACTCCCTGAAAAACATGCCACTAGGAGTTTACTGCAAGGTACTTAGCGATTATGATTGTTTAAAATTCATTTCTTAAATAAACATAAAATGCAGTTCCTAAAATCTTCGGAGGGGGTAGAAAAAAAAAAGCAGAGTGTTAAAACACACAAAATCGACAACATGATGACCACGGGCGCGCTAGCGCGCGCACTGCGCACACACACACACAACGCACGCACGCACGCACGCACGCACGCACACACACACACACACACACACACACCACACACACACACGCTCTAACAGACACACATATGCACGTGCGTGCAGGGAGCGCGACAAACACTACACATTCTAACTCTAACATACACACACACACACACACACACACACACACACACACACCACCACATGCGGGAGCACGCACGAACTACATACCACATCACACGCACGCCCGCACACACACTAACACTCACAGACACCCAACACACTAACAGACACACTAACCACACACACACACACACACAACCACACACACACACACACCATAGTAACACGCACGCACGACACACTCAAATACACACCACACACCGCGCGCCGCGCGCGCGCGCGCGCGCGCACGCACTGAACTGAAAATAAACACCAGTGGTTGGCAGTCAGAGTAAGCTCTTGGCCGAGGGTGTCTATGGCAGTTTCGCCAGGCGAGGGGCAGGGGCGGTGGACAGTGCGTCGGCCTCTGTGATCTCATGGCGGGTAGGTTTTGTGGGGGACGGGAGACGGCATTCTCTGTGCGGGCATGCGTGCCCAGGAGGCAGGTCACACGTCGCTCACTTCAGGATCCGAACCACACTTCACACTTCAGTGAAAAACACACATATGCACGCGCGCGCGCGCGCCTGCGCGCACACAAAGGCACACAACACACACACACACACACACAAACACACACACACACACACGTACGTATGACAAAGCGCACACACCCACACACACACATGCGCATGCTATGAACGCACACACACACACGTACACACAAGCTTATTGAAACACACACACGCACGCAACGCACGCATGCGCGCGCGCACACACACACAGTAGACATGTTACACACAAATACATGCTCAGAATAAACAAGAAAGGTAGACAAAAGTTAGAGCTACAGTGCAAAATTATACCACACACACGCACGCACGCACGCAACACGCATATGAGCACACATACACCAAATATAAACACACACCGCGAGCGCGCGATCGAGCGGTGGCGCGGCGCGCGGCGCGCCGCAACGCACGCGCACCACGCACGCACACACACCACCCACACACACCACACACACACACACAGAGGTCAGACACACAAACAGCCCACGCGCTTGGCTGAGAGATGAGAGAGAGAGGAGAGAGAGAGACGAGACTTGAGAGAGAGAGAGATGAGAGAGAGAGGAGACGAGAGAGAGAAGGACGACAATAATTATGTAATACCGGTAAAAGTAGTGGCGTAGTTTATCCCTGTTTTTGTACTTGCTGCGCTACTATACTATGAACTAGTACTCCAGGAAAGAACAGACGACAGACAGAGACAGATAGAGGGAGGAAAGAATTTACCCGGACCACAAAAGTGAGTTTGCCGAAGGAGAAAGGAAGAAGGGCGGGGACTGCCGATAACTCATAAACTCGGCGGAATTGCTTGAAGCGATTTTGATCTCCCGTGCCAGTGAGAGAGGAGGGGATTTGGGGGCAGCGCCACCCTTGAAGAACTTCACCAGCTGGGTGCCACGTAGCCAGCGTCTGTAGTCGGCCTGTAGTCGTCCTTGAAATTGTACTCACTGGCAGAGAGAGAGAGAGAGGAGAGAGAGATGGAGAAGAGAGAGAGAGAGAGAGGAGAGAGAAAACATTCAAAAAGATTAAAGATCGTTTGATGTGCCCGATTCGGAAATCTTGGGTCGGACTCGACAGCTATGTATAATGATTTGTTGCAAGATGAGACGACTGCAGGCGGAAATTTAAACAAATCTTAAAACAGTTTTATGTAACGATCCGCCAAAACATGAACAAACGAATCACCAGACAAACACGACGTTTTTCGACCTGTTCGGTTTATTCGGCAATATAATAAACATACTCAGGACAAAGAACAATGAAGCAACAAGAAAATCAAGTATTTGTCAAACAGCCGTACAGTTTGCGTTAAAGATGGGGTGTTGAATCACAGATGGGGCGTTTTTTTTTTTTGTTTTTTTGTTTTTTTTTTTTTTGTTTTGGGGGGGGGGGGCGGGGGTGGGGGGGGGGTCTTGTGATTAGTTTGTTCATGTCTGGCGGATTTATTACATAAACGTTTATATTAAAGATTCCTTTCAAAAAAGGCACGGAGTGGCCTGAGGGTGGAAATGAAGCAAAATGTAGAAAGAGAGGCGGTTAATTCCCGCCAAGGACACAGACAAAGTACAGGACAAAACAACAATGCCTTTGGAACTCTTGGGCCTTCTTCAGCAATAACAAATAACATTTAGGACAGTGAAAGCGAAAGAACCCAGAAACCACTTATCTTCTCATATTCGGCGCATTGAGCATTTTTTTATTGTGTCTTAAAAAAACAAACCAGGTGGGAGCAATTCTGCACCATCCTTTGAGCCTGCGTTGTGTTAACATAGGGTGCAGGCACGCGCAGGACATTCCATTAAGACGTCAAGGGACATAATTGCTCCCTGGCAGATCCCATTGTGTGTCATGGCCACTGGATGTGACCCGATAGAATCTCCACTGGAGCGCTCCCATGGGTGTACCAGCCCGAATATTTCATAACTGTTGAGCCCACGCCGGCAAAAAAAAACAAAAAACAAAAAAAAAAAAACAAACAAACAACAACACACAACAACAACAAACTGCCATTGTCAAGCAACTACCGTGTGCATCCCCTAACCTGACTCGTTGCTGTTCCGCTGACAGTCTTACCTTGAAGAGGGTCAAAGTGACCTTGCGCAAGGTCTTGGTGCTGCCGCTTGTTGATGTTGGTGATGAGGGGCACCTCCTCGCCCAGCCTTACCAGCCTGTCCCGAGCCGTCAGCTCCACTTGGATGCGACCGTTCAGGTTCAGCCATGGAATCCCCACCATCACGTCCTCCCCGTCCGCCTGCGGGCAATTATTTCCACTGTTTTGAAGGGGATTGGCATCGATGGAATTCGCACACAATCTTCAATACACGACCCTATCCCTTAGTTTGACGTCACGTTTCAGGTCTTTGCACTCCTAATCCGTGACCCTGCCTTTGCGCCGGGTGGTCAAAGTTTTAACCAATAAACCATTCATTTTGAGCACATTTTGTGTTTTAGCTAAGCTCGTTTGATCACTCTTTTTTCCTCATTTCTTTCTGGAGAATGTTGAACTGATGACCAAAATCCCCCATCGCTGTAGAGGCAAAGACAGTGAGATCATCAGCAAATTAAAAGGAGTTAGCTGATTTTTGTCTAATGTTAGGGTAAATTACCATGTTTACTAATTTGAAATTATTTGCATTTTGAAACGTTCGTCATTGATAAAGTAAAAATGATAGTGAACCAATAATGCAGCCCTTGCGTCAATCCCTTTAACGCGTTCAAAGAAACTTGAGTAACGGTATTGTTCGGACATAAAACACACGCTTTCACGTTTAAACGTTATATTGCCTAAATCGTTTTGAGCATCCTATCAAGCTTGCCTGTTCAAAGCAACACGGACAGCGAGATGTTTCCGTTTACAGTATCATATGCTGTTTTTTGACTCAACAAGGCCGGCCATACTTTTATGCAAGCAATATACTCTGTCTATGTGTGTGTGTGTATGTGCGTGGCATGCGCGCGTGCGTGTGTGATTGTGTGAGTGCGTGTGCGTGTGCGGTGTGTGTGTGTGTGTGTGTGTGGTGTGTGAGGGAGAGAGAGGTGTGACAGCGAGAGAGAGAGAGAGAGAGAGAGAGAGAGAGAGAGAGAGAGAGAGAGAGAGAGAGAGAGATTGATTAAGACTATAGCCCTTAGAAGGGGATTTCATGGATTCAGTGGACTGAGGCCAGAGATAACGAAAGAAGAACCCCCCCCCCCCCCCCCCCCCCCCCCGCACAACCTCAACCACATGGACCGCGTTGACGCCCTATCTGAACCAGCCGTGCCAACTGGCATATCACGTCGGTAACGAAAGACGCTCCACAACCCCCCCCCCCCCCCCCGTCCCTGCCCCCCCCCCCCCCCCCCCAAAAAAAAAAAAAAAAAAAGCGAAAAAAACTCACATAGCGCGGCGGTGACGCGCCCCCCTATCTGCTCCAGAAACACGTGGTCGTTCCTCACGCATATCACATGCTCGGTCCACAGAAGACGCTCCACAATGGGAGAGACCGTCCGTGTCCACGTCGGTTCCAGAGTCCCCGGGACTTTCGTCGTTTACGTCCAGGCGCAGGTAGCTGACCAGGGCTTCCAGCGCGTTCTTCACCATGCCGCCATAGTCTTTCCCGATGAAGTTCCAGCTGTCGGGGACATCCTCGGGCACCTCGATCCGCACCCTCAGGCTGTAGCAGGAGGATGTGAGGTGGAACGGCCGGTTCTCGTGCAGCCGGTGCGTCCTGGGTTCGTCTGGAAAGGAGAAGAGGGAGAGGGGAGAGGGAGAGAGGGAGAGAGAGGGGGGGAGGGAGGAAGGGGGAGAGGAGAGAAAAGAGAGAGGGGGGGAGAGAGAAGAGGAGGGAGGGGGAGGGAAAGAGAAGGGGGAAGGGAGGGGGAGAGAGGGAAAAGGGCAAGACAGAGGAGAGAGGGTAGAGGGGAGGGAAGGGGGGACCTGCAGAGAGGGGGGAGGGAGAGAGGGAGGGGGGGAAAGGGACAGGAGAGAGAGAGAGAGAGAGAGGAGAGAGAGGGGGGGGGAGAGATTGAGAGGGGGGGGGGGGGGGGGGGGGGGGGGGGGGGGGGGGGGGGGTGGGGGGGGGGGAGGAGAGAGAGAGAGAGAATCATCAAAGCAAATTGGGAAGCAGATGTAAATGCAGCCTGACAGCCCTCCATAATGCCTGGGGAATCAAGGCAAAAAGGCAGACCGATGTTGAAATAAGCAACAGTTCGACACGTATCTTTAATGCCTGCAATGCCTGTCGAGCTTTTTTTTTTTTTCTCACAGAATACAAAGTGATAGTTCTCATGGAGTGGTGCATAATTCAGGACTTGATTTCTCTTGGTTCTTGGGCTCTCTGTACGGACATATTCTTTGTTCAACGTGAAAGGTTTGTAAGTAAACTGAAAGGAATAGAGATATTTTCCCTCCCCCTACTTAAAATCATGTATGCAAGCGATACAAATGAATATTTTTTTATTCATAGCATGCATGTTTGTGTGTGAATGTATATACTAAGTTTGTACACGAACTGATGTGCCGGAGACACAAATGTAGTTGTATTCCTAGCTGTCAGTGCGTATGACAGAGAGAGAGAGAGAGAGAGAGAGAGAGAGAGAGAGAGAGAGAGAGAGAGAGAGCGTGTGTGTCGTGTGTCGAAGTTACGTTGTACATTACGTCCGCCTTTCTATCTTTTGTCGGCATGCAGTCAACAAGAATGCCAGAAATCAATATAGGCTACGGATGAGTGAATGCGTACACGTTCAGAAGCACAACTCTGTATACAAAATGTGATTTCTTTTTATCCGCTCACACGTGTTTCAAATGAATCTATGAAATCATTCTGTTTTGGATGTCCATCAACGTGAGCGTTTGTGTGAATATGTATGTACGTCTCCATGGTAAACTGTAAGGCAGGCATTTTCTCAGCAAGTATGAGAACGAGCGGAATTAAACTGGATATGATTATTAATATTGTCAAGACCTCAACTGCCATTGCAGGACTCTCTCCCGGAGAAAAGCCATTCCTCAAGGGCGCCAAACAATGATGTAGAAAGAAAGGAATAGGGCCACTAAACTGGGATTTTGGAAGTGGGGCTCTAAACTAGGACTTTTTTTTTTTCAAGACCAAAAGACATGTAAGTACGCCTTCACAAGACCCTTACCGTATAATCAATGATGTCGACACAAAGGAATGGGGCCTCTCAACTGGAACTGTGGAGGGAGGATGGATCTAAACTATGACTTTCATCAGGACTATGAGACATTGAAGTACGCCTTCACTCTAAGACCCTTACAATAAATGATGTCAACATAATTGGCACAGGGCCTCTAAAGTGGGACTTTGGAAGGGGTCTCTAAACTGGGACTTATGAGGGAACCTCTAAAAAATAGGACTTTTTCAGGGCTAGAAACACAACAAACATTTAAGTACGCCTTCACAAAAACCCTTACCATCCAGCAGGTTGAAAGTGAAGACGCCTTGGGGCTGGGGGACTGGGAGGTCGTGGTGGAGCAGGGTGTGGGTCTGGGTGGTGTAGTGGTCCTGGGCGACCCTTTCCGCGTCCGACCGCTGCCACCGCCCGTTCAACCACTGCAGGTAGCGCAGACACTGCCCCGTGGATCGGAACGACACCCTGGCCACTGGGCCCAGCACAGTCACCACACCCATAGCAGCACAGCGTCAGACAATAATTGTTGGTACGTGAATTATGAAAAACAAACGAAAACAACAACAACAAAACTATCTTTGAGGACGTTCTAAAGATTTATATATATAAAATAATTAGATAAAATTGATAAATAAAATTAGATTTAAAGACAAAAAGCAGAACAGGGCAAAAAGCAACAACGTTTCGGTTGCACACCGTCTTCGAGGACTGACTATATCAAATGAAAGAGCAATAAAGACGCATAGATAATGCCGTGTGTACGTAAACAGACCAATACACCTCAAGCATTTGTAGGCACGAGACAATATCGCGGTTCCTACCATCTCTCGCACAGCGCGCTAACTGTAGGCGAGACTTTGTCGCTGTGCAGCGTTGGGCAGTTTATAGGCCAAGTGTTTCTTATGAATCATTCACAATACCCAACCAAATGTATGCCATGTAGCATGATAATACCCAACTAAATGTATGACATGTAGCATGATAATGTAGCAAGACGTAGCGAAACGATGTTTTCTGCCCACCCATTGGTTGATACTAAAGTTATGCTCGCCTTTTCTGTTTCAGGTCACTGTGCTTGCCTTTGATTTCAACAGATTAAAACCATTTAGACCTAACGGCTTTCCAGGGATGTTTGTTATTTGTTAGGGGCTTAGATTTACCACGTTGTGCCTGCCAAGATTCTAACAAGAAAATCCGGTAGCGCATACTTAAATCTTTCTGCCAACGTTTGAAACGTTGAAACCTATTGTGAACTCGCTCGCTCGCGGGGAGATTCGATTTGTCTTCAAGACATCATAAAGCTCTTTGCTTTTTAAATTTCAAAACTGCAATCACTTTAAAAAAAAAAAAAAAAAACGTAACTTTCTTTTCAAATATCCAAACGATACACTTTTTTGTACGCAGTTTTCTTTTTTGCAAAGTGTCGTTCTTTCTTATGGTTTTGTTTGTTTGTTTGTTTGTTTCATTTGGTATATTAGATCACTCTTGTCACGTTCCAAGTGAAAGTAGTTTTTTCCCCCTTACTGTGTTTTTCCTGTGTGTCACATTTAGTAGCTCTGGCCCACGCCGCTCATTCCGGTGTTGTACGTCATTTGTACTCTCACGCAAAACGGTTTCCAGAGTAAATCTTGCTGACGCCAAAAATGTTTCACCCATACAGAAAGCGCACTGTGTACACATACAAAATGGTTCCCTCGTGAAGTGTTCCTCGTTTTCTGCCACACTAAACCGTTTCATCTACGTCAAACGCGATTCTTTAGCTATTACGTCATTTGCAATTACGCCATCTGGTAAAATAAACGTCGGAAGCATCCAGTGTAATACTCAGATGATCTCAATCGATAAACGGGTTGTAACCCATGCAAAACAGTCAAAAGGGAAACAATTCTTGTCGGACTCTAGGGACAAAATCTATTGGAGTTATTATTCTTGTTTTGCGCACGGCCTGCTACTAGACCCAAGAACTGTTTTCGTTAGGCCTATGTTAGACAACTTAAACATTACAAAAACGTAAGTCGATGTGTTTGAAACAAGCAGTCAGTCATTCAATATGATGTGTGTATGTACAAAAACATTCACTAACATAAATGTATAGGCATACACTACACCCCCACACACATAGCTATAGACCGAGATGTTTTATGAGCTCGCAGACTTATTTTGGGCATGGATACATTCGTATCATGAAAGTGCGAGCGGCATACGTCCACCTAAAAGACTTAGACTACTTTTCGGGTGAGATTATAAATGACGTGTTAGGCCTCACGTCCACAGCCATACCCAGGATTGTCTTGCCACAACCCCAGAATCAGCAATCCTCATGGAGCAGTCAATGTCAAGTTGTAGGGAGGCATCTAAAAGAGGAGAAATTGCGCTGCTGCCGAGTAACTTCAGTTGTGTTCAGTGATGTCTAATCTGATCTACCATACCGAAGACACCACCTATATCCCCGATGATGATGATGATGATGATGATGATGATGATAATGACGATGACGACGATGATGACGACGACGACAACGATGATAATGATGAAGGGGACATGAAGAGAGGGTGGGGGCAGGGTGTGTGTCTCACTTGTGATCTGGATGGGTCTGTTGGAGAAGACCTTCAGGGTCAGATGTATGACGGATCCAGGCCTCACCGGCTCCCCGCTGTCCATCTCGATCTTCAGCCGGATATTCGTCCTTGTGCGTGAGGACATCTTCTTTCGGAGTCTGTCGGTCAAATGCCTGTCAATCAATCATCATTCAACCAATCACCAACCAACCAACCAATCAATCTACCAACAATCAATCAACCAAGTAATTAATCAATCAGTTTATAAACTGATGAATCAAATGATCGATCGGTCAAACAGTTACTTGATCAATCTATCCACACCTTAATCAACTCAGATAAATGTTCATGGCTAACCAACAAATCAATTATTGAACAGCCATCTCTGTCGGTTGCGTTTGTATGAGCTGTTCGACTGCCTTTGTTTCGTATTTGTTTCCACAGTAGTCGTGGCGGCAACAGCAGTTTATCAGTAGAAACAGTAGTAGTAGCAGTAGTTTGGACTGGTGATAAGTTGGCATAGGCCGTCTGGCTTTCATAAGTCCGATTAATGGTTTCGTTGCTTATTCATACGAGCGGGCACTTTGACAACATGGATGTAATTTTGTAACTTTCACTCATGTTGAAAAAGAAAATATTGGTTTTTGTTTCTCTGTTCAGAGGATTTTTGAAAGTGTTTTTTTTGTTTGTGTGTGTTTGTTTGTTTTTTTTTCATTTTTAAAGCTAAATGAAGTCATTTTAAATTTTTGAGCGATTCGGTGTACGAATTTTTATTTAGATTAGTTTGCAAAACTTTTTGAAATGTCTATGTATCAAAATTGCAGCATTTTAACATAAATAGCCATAGGAGGTATCTTGTTTGAATCAGTGTTGTTCAGTCCTTTGAAAATTCTGTTCATCCGTATTAAATCTCCCCACCATTTTTTTTTCATGTGATGTTCCACAGTATTCCATGCTCCTGCAATCATGTAACAATCTACACGCCTTCTTTGGATTTGTTTTAATTATAGCTGATTGCCTTTTAAACACTGATATAAAATAATGTTGCCACATCTAGCTTTGTTAGCTTTTGTTGGCTTTTTTCCCTTTACGTTTGTGTTTAACTGAGGTGGCAATACCTTGAGGAAAAAAAAATGAAAATGAAACCAAAAGACTGGAGACTGAAATGGTGTCGACAAAATTTCCATCCCCGCCCTCATAATCGACTTACACCTCATGAAATAGGTTGTTTTTTTTGTTTGTCTGTTTTTGTTAAATTGTCATGTCACGTTTTAGGCCAAGGAGGGCATTATTGCATCAGATATTTGTGTTTCATTTAAAACAAGAAGTCAGTGCGTTGGGGAGAGGGGAGGTCCAGTAGGGGAAGAGGGGGCACGAATATTTTCACGGAATCTTCCCTTTGTTTGGAAGCTATAATCCTTTCGGTGTCCGTCTAACTAATTTTAGAACCTGTTAGCCCCGAGTTTGTTACACATGTAGTAAAGATGTGACTTTCAAAGATCTCATGGCTAGCTAAACGCAGTCCTTATGATTCCTGATTCCTGAAACATGAACCCGAATTACGAATAATCGCACAAAATACGGTGCAGGTTTACGCTTAGTTATAACAAAATAACAGCTGGGGAATTCTCGAAAAATTTATCTCCATCAGACACCACAAAATATCACAGACATGAAAATGTACAAAACAATATTACTGAGATGGGTGGTGTGCATTATGCCCACTATTTCGTGCTGTGTATGAAATAAATGTTACATTTTGTGGCGTCTGTGTTAAAAGATTCCCATTCGAGTCCCCTTCCCCGAGTCAAGAGTTGGTTGATCAAAACTTATGACACTGTATGCATCTGCCCTAGGCGGAGGGGCGGGTGAAAAGAAATCTTTTCATCTGGGTATTATTATTGATATCATTACTGTAATCATCATCATCATCATCATCATAAATAGTGCTTACATAGCGCCTATCCTCAGATAGTGACCAAGCCCTCAGCACTCTACAATCCATGCTGTTGTTTACACAACGGGCTGCCTACCATGGCAGAGCAGACCGTGGAGATGCCTGCTGGCAGTACATTCAATCGTTTTGCATGTTATTTACTCACTCACTTTTTCATTCATTCCTTCAGTGCATGTGATGTGTATACGTGTATGTGTATACGTATCATCCAGACCAACAGACATAGTGGCCTTCTCTTCTGTAAATTGGTAAAGTTAGTTTACGTGGGTGCAAGATCGTATGTGTGCGTTCACACACTGAATCTCAATTTATAGTCTCATTCAAAGGACTGCTTGAAAAATGGAGTCAGAACCGATGTATACCTCTTATCCCTCTTCTACCAATAAAGCTCGGCGGGGATTCAACCCGCAACCTCAAGATCACCAGGAAAAACGAATCCGGTGCTCTACCAGCTGGTTTGTTTCAGTGAGGCTTCAGTGTTATTGAGTTTTTCCTCTGGAGAATTCTGGACGACACCATGAGAACAAATATAGTGATTCTCAAATTGCAAACATTTCCTTTTTAAAACCCCACTCCAGCACAAGGGTACGAAAGTAAATCGTCCTCTCAGATTTTCATGAAGTCAGTGACTGAAGACAAATAACTCCTTCACATGCGGGAGGAGAAGCGTGGCTTTGTATATGATCTAGCCGACTACTCAGGGCATGCGTCGGCCGAGTATGAGTTGAAACAAAAATACTGCGAATAGAGTTTGTAGCGTGTGCGCCATTGTTGTTGTGCTGACAACATACAGTCTCTTGGGTCCGACTGTTTTCGTTTAGGGCTTGTCCATAGAGTTGTCAATTACCAAAGTCAATCTCTATGCGTAGTAACGTCAGTAACATAACCATCTAGCTGCGTGTGCATCTGCATCCCCCCCCCCCCCCCCCCCCCCCCCACACACACACACACGTACATATTTCATGAAGATAAGGGCTATGTCCAAATCTACCCCTGCGTACTCATCTGCTTTAAAAGCAGAGAAGCATCTTGCTTAAACTTTCATGTGCTCATCGGCACGCTGCCTTCAGAAGAGAGAAAAAAAATATCTGTACTTCAAGCATAATGTGCAGGAGTAAATTTTGATATCGTAAAAAGAAATAACTGACAAACCTAAAACTAGGTTTACTCTCCTGAATGACAACTATTTTTCTACCATGCTCGTTGAACGTATAAACAGAAACTAAACTATACATTGATACATTATTTTCATCAGCTTTTTAAGCTTTCTTGTTTTAATTTAAAACCTTCACAAAGAAAGAGGCATTAGTTGGCAGGCGACTGTTTGACTACCTATCTCACGAAGACACGAAGACGAAGACAGTTTGATGTTAGTAATGATATCCGATATAACAAATACAAATCAACAGGTGAAGTTAGAGTAAACAGAGATTCAGTTCCTGGAACTAAGAAACAGATTTTAAACCAGGATGGGGATGTGGGATAGAATCAGACAGCGAGTAGAAAGGGTGGGGGTGGAGTGTGGGTGGAGGGAAAGATGCAGGGGGGAGAGGGAGGTGCAGGGGGAAGGGGAGGTGCTGGAGGGAGGGGGGGGGGGGAGCGGGACATGAGGTTTTTCCTTCCAAAATGACAGATCCGCACTTGGATGACTTACCACTGAGGAGAATGAATTCCAAAACAGTTGAGACAACACCGGTAGTTTTTAGGGGTAGGCCGAACACAAGGTGGTTAAAAACAACGTTGGTTAAAAGAAAGGTTCCTACAAATGAAAAGAAACGGGAAGAATCCGGCAGGAGGAGGAACAGGAACAATGAACACTGATCTCAACTCCAAACTGGGCTGTGCAGTTTTCACGTGTTTGACAGCATTTGCCCGCCACCCCGCCCCCTCCCCTCTTTTGTATGTGTGTGCGTGTGTGTGCTCGCGTGCGTGTGCGCGCGCTCGTGCACGATTGCGAGTGTGTGTTTTTTGTATGTGTGTTAGTGTGTGCGCGTTCGTGCATACGTGCGTGTGCATGCGTGCGTGCGTACCTGCGTAATTTTTCGCGCCACTTCAGTGACATTGCACCCAAGACGATGATTCCAGCCCTGTGTCCATAATGTCACCTTGCCTCGTCCCACCATAGCCCCGGCACTGGCAATCCACAGGGAGCAGTCAATGTCCAGTCATCATGAGGCAACCCACCAGAGGAGACACCGCACTGCCGACCAGTCACTTTGATGGTGTTCAGTGATGTTTTGATCCAACATACGTAGGACACCACCTACTAACTCCCTACTGAAGACAGTAACTGCGATGTGCCAGGATGAGTAATCGGAGGGCGCCAACACGTCCGTTTAAACGACAGTTCCCCATGAATTGGCCAATATCGATGACCCCAAAAGAACCTTATCAATGGCATAGAGATGGAAATGAAATCGGAACCGAGGTCACCATGAGAGCAGGGTATGAAGGGCCATAGAATTTCAAACATTTTTAATGCAGGTCGACCAAAATGAGAATGATGAAGATGATGCTCATCATTTCCATTCGCGTCTGAGACTGCGTGACAAGGCTGTACCCTACGCTTACTTTTTCGTGATAGTATATCCTGGTGTCAACCAGGCCCGAGAGATACAGACACCTGCACTGATGGTTAGGCAGTTTAAGCAACACTCTCAAAAGATGTTTCCG
>JADBJO010019474.1:0-5000 GCA_016801955.1 Conus betulinus | reverse complement strand
GGACCTCCTCAGGGAGGAGGACTTTAAGCTCGTCGTCTGTAAAAAACGATTTCCTGCACACAACGACAAACAACGAACAGACACACAACGATAAAACAAAGGGACAGGTCACGACAAAACACACACACACACACACACACACACACACACAACACACACACACACAACGAAAAAGAACAGAGAGATCAGTAAACACACAAATTATAGTAACGAACAGTGACCAATTCAGTCTCGCCGCTCACTTTTTTAAAATCCAGATTTACTCTGATACCTTCTGTCTGTGTAAAGAAGCCAATTTCTGTAGTGATCGGGCTTACATTGTCAGGGGGCCAGATCTACGCGGTGCCTACATTGTCAAAAAAAAAAAAAAAAAAAAAAAATGGTAGATCTGTTCAGTGTCTGTGGAGAAGCAACGAGATCAGCTCTCGCAACAAACCTCAAGCTGTATAAAGCCCTCGTCCCTCCTCAATCTTCCTGTGCGGCTACGAGAGTTTGACCTTGACGGCCAAAGTTTGAAGGAAGTGGACCCTTTGATAAGCATACAGAGGACTGCTCCACATCTCCTGGACACAGCTCAGAACCAACGACTCTGTCCAAGAGCAGGTGACCACACTGGCAGGACCACAGGAACCTCTGTTGGCTATGGTCAAGAGGAGAACGCTGATGTGGTGTGGCCACGTCAACAGGACCCGACTTGTTAAAAGCTGGATGGTTTCAGAGCCTACCTTGCTCAGGGCCGAATCTATGCGGTGCTTAACTTATTGAGGGCTGGGTCTATTCTGTGTCTACCTTGCATGGAGCCCGGATCTATCCGGTGCTTCCCTTAGTAGGCTGGATCTATTCAGTGCCTGCCTTCTAGGAGCCGGATCTGTACAGCGCTTACTTTTACTGGCTCTATACAGTGCGCACCTCGTACAGAGCCAAATCTGTCCAGTTCTTTTTCTTTTTATCTCTTATTATGAGCCAGATTTTCTTTAATGCCCACGTTGTAAAGGGGGCCCTTGTTTAGTAGGCCTACTTATGTTCTTAAGGGCCAGATCTATCCTGTAATTGCATTATGAAGGGCCAGATTCATCCCACAATTATGCTTTGAAGGGCTGGATCTATCCAGTAAATTATACTATGAATGGCCAGGCTATCCAGTGCTTATACTATGATGGGCCAGATCTATCCAGTAATTATGTCATGCTTATACTGTGAAAGGGCCAGATCTATCCGGTAATTATGTCATGAAGGGCCAGATCTATCCAGTAATTACATTTGAAAGGCGAGATCTATCTAGGCCATCTATGTAATATAGAACCAGATCTACCCTCCGCCAGTGTCGTGAAGAGCCCAGATTCATCCAGCGCCCACTTCGCGAAAGGACCAGATCTAACCAAAGCCAACGTTGCGTACGACCAGAACATCGCTGCGTCTACACCTGTGGAGGAGAGTGACAATCCATAACCCTATCTCAGTCCGACTTACCATGTAGAGAGCCAGGGAGACCTTGCGCAGAGTCTTGGAGCTGTCGTGTCGATCTCCACGATGAGGGGCAGCTCGTGGCCCAGCCTGGCCAGGCGGTCCCGGCCGTTAGCCGGCAAACAATGCTGCCGCGGTTCAGCCACGGAATGCCCACCGTCCGGACCACTCTGCTCTCCTGCATGTCAACGTGCCACAGCGCGTTAAGGAGTGTGGTTTGGTTCGGTTTCAAGTGCAAAACCTCCAAACTCACAAAGTGCAAAACCTAACTCACAAAGTGCGAAAGCTCTTAACTCACAAAGTGCGAAACCTCCTAACTCACATAGTGCAAAACCTACTAAACTCACAAGTGCAAATCCTTCTAACTCACAAAGTGCAAAAACCTCCTAACCCCAAAGTGCAAATCCCAACTCAAAAGTTTATCGGCGGCGTTGTTGTTGTTGTTGTTGCTGTCGTCGTCATCGTCGTCGTTTTGTGTTGTTGTTTTGTTGTCGTCGTCGTCGTTTTGTGTTGTTGTTCTTGATGTTGTTGCTGTTGTTGTTGTTATTTGTTGTTGTTGTTCGTTTCGTTGTCATTGTTTTGTTGCGTCGTCTTTGGCATTTATTTTGTTGTTGTTTTTGTAGTTTGTTGCTGTTGCTGCTGTTTTTTTTTTTTTTGCTCTTGACTTGTTATTTTCAGCTTACGTTCAATAAATTAATCTGGAAGCATGAAAGAGAGAGAAAAAAAATGTGTGTGTTTTTTATGACTAACATCGCTAGGGCAAGGAAGAGGAATGGCTGATAGAGGGAAGGAGAAGGGAACGAGGGTGTGCAGGAGGGTGGAGGAGGGGGCTGGTGAGGAAAAGAGGGAGAAAAGTGAAGAGGGTTAGAAGAGAATGGGCGGAGGAAGATAGGGGAGGGAGGGACAGACAGGGACAGATAGAGGTTAACGAAAGATGGAAGGGATAATAGATATCAGGGGAGGGAAAGGGGGAGCAGCGACGAAGACAAAGATACACACAGCAAACAACATACACACACCACAGAGAGAGAGAGAGTAGAGAGAGAGAGAGAGGCGAGAGGAGAGAGAAAGAGAGAGAGGAGAGAGAGAGAGCGGAGGAGGAGAGAGAGAGAGAGAGGGTAGGAAGGAGATCAGGACTCTATGCCCAACTGAACCAACGAAGCGTTAACCCGTTGCCATTAAGCTCAAAACAGAACTATGACCGACTAAGGTAGCCAGCAATCGATCTAAAACAAGCATTTTACACAAAAACAAACAAAAAACACGTCTGTGTCGATTCACATGACAACTATTGATGATCTCCCTGAAGAAGACGAAGAAGAAGAAGAAGAAGAAACAAAACACGAGAACAACAAAAACAACAAAACGATAAATAAAATCAATATGCTGTGGATTTGTTTAAGAACAAGACCTACATAAAACCTATCAGCACAGAACAGATACAAAACAGGCAGGCAGACTTTTCAGAGACAGTGGTGAAAAAAAAAAAAATGGCACCCTTTTAAAGGAACGAGAGACCAGGACCCGGATGATAGTAGAAGAGGGAATAGGTGTTCTCTGCGCAGGGGCTGATGGTCCTTCCCATGTGGGGAAGTGGGGGTGGGTTTACGGGGGGGGTGGGCTTAGGAAGGATTGGGAGGGGAAGAGGCATGCCAAAAAATGCCATTTGGGGCAGCCATGGACAGGAGGACGGGAGGGGGAGGGGGGGGCAGGGGAGGGGCAGAGGTGGGATGGGTGGCAAAAAATCCTGGAACATCCTCTTCGTCCCACACCTCTCGTCCCTCATTTGCTGGATATGTGATGGGAGTTTTCAATCTTGGCAAAGTCCCCCCATCCCCCTCCCTGTCCCGCCCCAAATCATTACTCTAATACACCCTTAAAATCGTGGTCTGACCGCTAGTATGCCCCCCATTTTACCCCCCCCCCCCCCCCCCCCCCCCCCCGCCCCCCCCACCCCCCCCCCCCCCCCCCCCCCCCCCCCCCCCCCCCCAACCCCGTTCCCCCCCCCCCCCCCCCCCCCCCCCCCCCCCCAACAACTACAACTCCCGTTCCTGCCTTAAATAAGTCAATAAACCGAGTTCTCGCGCGCAGCATGAACTTGATGTATGTAAAAGAGCCTACAGAAAGAGGGGGGCGTGTTCTCTCGGCGGATTCTGAGGACAAATCCGCTTTCACACGTGTGCACAGAAGCACACATAAACATACAGGGGAATTTCTTTTTTTTTTTTTTTTACAAATTTGGCTATACTATGGCGGCGCAGCAGAGTTCCAAAGAAGGCTAACGTTAGGAAAACTGCCGCGAGATATTGGTCTTCTACCCTGTACGTCTTTGAAAAGAAGGCATCAGAGTATTTTTAAACCCTCGTATTTAAAACGACAGGGACCACCCCCGCCCCCATCCACTCCCCCCACCCACACCCACCCCGTCCACTTACAACCGCGCGATGCCTCGCCAGCTGTTCCACAGGGACGTGGCTGTTTTCCTCACGTGGATCACCTCCCGGGCCCACAGCGTTTGCAGGGCGTGAGCGTCGCCGTCCGTGCTGACGACGACACCTGCGTCGTTCAGGGGCAAGACCTTCACCAGAGCTTCCACCGTGTTCTTCACCAGGCAGCTGTACACGTCGGTCCTGCAGTGCCACGAGTCCGGGATCCCCTCGGGTACCACCACCTCAGCCTCGCAGTGTAAAAGGAGGTCACGCTGGGAGGTAGGCCCTCGTGCACTTTGATCACGTTGGAGTCGCCTGGGAGAAAGGGGAGGGGGGTGGGGGGGATAGGGGGGGGGGGGGGGGGGGGGTCCGGGCCGTGAAAAAATGAGCAAAGCAAGCGGCGTCAGTAAAGAGATTTCGGAACACAGATGGAGTGTAACAAGCGAAGAAACGCGCGCATATTGGTACACAAACGTTACAGAGAGAGAAGAGAGAGAGAGGGGGGGGGCGGGGGGGGGGGGGGGGGGGGGGGGGGGGGGGGCGGGGGATAGACAGACAGACAGACTGATATACAGACAGGCAGACAGACAGGCAGACAAACAGACTGACAGAAGACAGACAAAAGCCTTAGTCCACCCACACCCCCCACTCCCACCCCACTCCCTCTCCTGCGTTCTTAGGTCCTCCCCCCCCCCCCCCATCCCTTCCACCAACAACCCCCTAATCCCCCCAGTTCCTTCCCCATTCTGCACTCCTCTCTTCCTCCTCTCCCCTCCCGTGGCACTTAGTAGCTATTTCGATTCAATATCTCACTTGTTGAACAGGTAGGCCTGTCCTTGAAATTTAGACGCCTTATAACAGAGAAACTGCATCTGATTGATTAGTCCTATGCCTTCATATTTCGTTATAAGAAATCGTATTGATTTGAATAGGCATGGTCAGCGAGCAAATCAGCGGGAAGGCTCCAGTTGCTACCTAAGCCTATTTAACATGAACGGGTCAATACAAAGCGTATATGATCTCCAGAAGCATTGTTTAAAAAAGGGACATGCTCACGCATTTTCCGTAAAGCTCCTGCACGGCAATGCTCATCCCATCGGAATACTC
>JADBJO010019473.1:27500-33195 GCA_016801955.1 Conus betulinus | reverse complement strand
AGGAGGAGGCGACGAGAGGAAAACGGATAGACAGGACAAGGCACACAAACACACAACACACATCCACACACACACACCACACGCGAACCTGCGCGCCGCCGCACATACACATACCCACCACACGCGCGGCGCGCGCGCGCGCGAGCACGGAGGGGAGAGGAGAGAGAGGAGGGGAGGAGAGAGAGAGGAGAGAGAGGGAGAGGTAGCGCGACGAGACGACGTGAGAGAGAGGAGAGAGAGGACGAGAGAGGAGCGACGAGAGAGAGACGAAAGACAGACAGACAGGACCAGCACAGGACACGATAGACAAACAGGATGGACGGATGTAAGAGAGAGCAAAAGAGAGTGAAAGAGGGTTACAGAAGGCAATTTACAGGAGTCAATTTTTCATATGTTCTGTCAAAGAGAGAGAGAGAACGAGAGGTGACGGAGAGAGAGGAGAGAGAAGAAAAAGAAAAAGAAGGAAACGGAGGAGGAGCAGAGAGGAGAGAGAGAGACAGTGAGAGACGAGACCACAGAAAGACGGTAGGCAGGCAGGGCAGGAAGGAAGACAGGCAAGCACGCACACAAAACACACACACCACACAAACTACACACACACACACACACACACACACCCCGCGCGCGCGCGCACGGACGCAACACAAACCACACAACCCACACACAACACACACGCGCGAGCGCGAAGAGAGAGAGAGAGAGAGAAACAGACAGAAATTTGACCTTCAGACAACAGATAGAAGACTGACAGACAGAATGTCAGAGAGAGACAGAAAAACAGACTCAGAACAAACAGACAGGACAGACTGACAGACACAGACAGAATGTCAGAGAGAGAGAGACAGACAAAACAGACTCAAGACAAACAGACAGACACAGGACTGACAGACAGAATGTCAGAGAGAGACAAACAGATCAGAAAAACAGACAGACAGACTGACTGACAGAATGTCAGAGAGACAGACAAACAGACTCTGACAAAAGACAGACAGACTGAAGACAGAGAGAAGAGTGAGACAGACAGAACAAACAGGACTCAGACAGAATGTCACGGACAGACTAAGACTGACTGACAGAATGACAGAAGTCAGGAGAACAACAGAGAGTGAAAGATAAAACGAAACACACATACTCAGGAAAGAGAGAGAAAGACCAAGAGACAGAGAGGGTGGGGGGGGGGGGGGGGGGGGGGGGCAGGGGGGGGGGGAGGGAAGGGGGGGCTGGCATAAACAAAAAGAGAGAGAGAGAGAGAGGAGAGGAGAGAGAGACGGAGACAAAGAGAGAGAAGAAGAAACAAAAGCACAGAACAAATGGGCGAAACAAGAAGGGACACAGATGAGAACAGAGGAACATGGATAAGAGCAGCTCTCTCTCTGTCTCTCTCTCTCTCGCTATCTGGACTCTCTCTCTCTCTCTCTCTCTCTCTCTCTCTCCCCTTCTTGTTCTTCTTCTTCTTCTTTTTCTTCTTCTTCTTCTCTCTCTCTCTCTCTTCAATCTCCATCTCTCTCTCTATCCCTCCCTCCATCCCCAACCTCTCTCTCTCATCCTTGATCGAATAAAAGTTTTACGAGTTCCGAGCTCTATCTCTCTCTCTCTCTCTCTCTCTCTCTCTCTCTCTCTCTTCGTCGCCGGTCTCTCTCTCTCTCTCTCTCTCTCTCTCTCTCTCTCCCTGTCCCCCCACCCCTTTCCCCTCTCTCTCTCCCTTTCCCTTCGCTCCCACCCATCAACTATTCTCCACTCCACCCACCCACCCCATTCCCAGTCTACACAAACCCCCCTCCCCACCCCACCAAATACCCCCCGCCCCCCAACTCCACCCTACCCCCCACCCCCCCACCCCCTCACCGGCCACACACTGGCGGGCGTACGTACCAAACATCACGTCACACGAGGAATGCCAGGAAACGTATGTAACCACTTTGCGCGAAAGGACCGAATGAGAGAAGGTGGAGGGGAGGGAAGGGTGGGGGGGGGGGGAGGGGGGGGTCATGAAGGGAGGAGAGTGGGGGGTGGGGGGTGGGGGGGGGTGCAGGGATAGGGGAGGCCGGGAGTTGGCAAGGAAATGGAGGCGACCCAGGGCAGGAGAGCGAGGAGAGAGGGAGAGAGAGGAGGGGAGAGAGAGGAGAGAGAGAGAGAGAGAGAAGAGAGAGAGAGGAGAGAGAGAGAAGGTAAATTGCAGTGAGGGGAGATGGGGTGGGGGGAGAGAGAGAGAGTGAGAGAGCGGGAGAGAGAGAGGAGGTAAATGCAGTGAGGGAAAAATGGGTGGGTGGGGGGAGAGAGAGAGAGGGAGATTGAGAGGAGGGGGGGGGGCATACTGCCAAGGGTTGATATAAGAAATACAGCGGTGAGGGGAGAGGGGGAGGGATGGTTGGGGGGGGAGTGGGGCGGGGAGGGGGAGCGGGGTTGGGGGAAGGGAGGGGGGGAAAACGAAGGGTGATGGGGGAAGGGAAGGACTAGACAGAGCAGTAGGAGGTAAGCGAGAGGGAGGTAGGACTGAATCACCCAGATATCCACCACACCCCTTTACTTTGGGAGCGGCGGGAGGGAGGGGTTGGGGGAGCAGCTGGAGGGGGGGAGGGGGGGGGGTCCTGCGTTGACAATAGTGTGCAATCTGTTGTTGCTGTCTAAAACTGCACGTCACGTATGCAACGGGTCCCCCCACCCCCCCCGATCCGATCGCGGCGCTACTATAAGATAAGCTGACTACACAGACCACGTGACCGCGGGGGGAGTCGATGAGGGGAAAGGGGAGGGGGAGGGGGGGGGATCGGATCAAACTGCCGACACATCCGTACAGGGTACCCCACACTCTGAAGAAACGAACAACCTGAACGAAGATTCACCTGTCAGTAACAAGGCAAGACAAGGCAATTATTTGATTTCATACCCACATGGGGCACAGAAATAGAAGGACATACTCACACAAATATGAACAATAGCACATACCGACGACCGTCTCCTCAAGAACCTACCCAGGTGTCCTCCAAAACCTACCCGGGTCTTCTCCAAAACCTACCCGGGTCTTCTCCAAAACCTACCGGGGTCTCCTCCAAAACCTACCCGGGTCTTCTCCAAACCTACCCGGGTCTCTCAGAAAACCTACCCGGGTCTCCCAGAGGCGTAATAGATAAGAACAAAAGTCTTCCTGAAGAGGTAAAAAAAAAAAAAAAAAAAAAAAATCTTAAAGGCAGGTAATTTTATGGGGGGGACGGGGGGGGGGGGGGGGGGGGACAAAGGGAGGTAAGTCTGGTAAAGTGAGATTATAGGCAAACGATGTTCCAAACACATTTTTCAGAGGGAGAGAGACAGAGAGCGTGGGAGGAGGAAAGGCGAAGGCGGATTAACCTGGTACAAAGTTGTTTTTAAAAAGAAAAAATGAGGTAGTCAGGGGGGACATGGGGTGGGAGGGGAGGGGGGAGAGAGAGAGAGGGGGGGGGGGGGGGGGGGGGTCAGACACAGACCAACCTCCAGAAAAAAAAAAACCAAACCATTAAGAGAATAGGAACTCGATGGTGGGAGGGTGATGGTAGGGGTGGGGTAGGGGGACGGGGGGGGGGGGGGGGGGGGGACGGGGGGGGGGGGGGGGGGGGGAGGGGGGAGTTACAGACAAAATGTTGAGAAAAACAAGGCCCTTTAAATGGACCGAGTCTTTTATTGGGAGGCCAGCCAAGTTCAGACACAGAGACAAAAAACCTTCCAAGACAAACAAGTCTTGAGAGAGAGAGAGAGAGAGAGGAGAGAGAGAGAGAGATGAGAGAGAGGAGAGAGAGAGAGAGAGCGTCTTCGTTGTTTGGGGGAGGAATCTAGTATAAAGACAACATTGTTACAGACCAAAAAAATAAATAAATAAATAAAAAGAACAAAAAGAAAAGAAAAGAAACGAGACTCTGATGGGAGGCAATCTTTATTGAGAGAAAAATCTACCCCAATAAAAAAAAAAATACAGAAAAAAAAACAAAATGCTCCACAAATCACATAATGAGAGAGGCAGGCAGTTGTTTGTAAGTCAGGAGAGAGTGAGAGAGAGAGAGAGAGAGAGAGGAGAGAGAGAGAGAGAGAGAGAGAGAGAGAGAGAGAGAGAGGGGGGGGGGGGGAGGTGAAATGTCTTTTCGATTATATTCATAATTTTTCTAGACTGGACCAGTGGAGTAATCCGCCACCAACCAGTCTGTCCGGAAATACGACAGAGCTGTACAATTTTCTGTACAATGTTCTGTACAATGTTCTGTACAATGTGCTGTACAATGTTCTGTACAATGTTCTGTACAATGTGCTGTACAATGTTCTGTACAATGTGCTGTACATATGGCGCTGGTGAACTGCTCTCTGTACAATGTTCTGTACAATGTGCTGTACATATGATGGCGGTGAACTGCACTCTGTACAATCTGCTGTACAATGTGAGGTACAATGTCGGATTTTGCCGAGGTCGTCGACAGCTATACGTTCGCGTCGCTCTGTGGTTGTGTACACACAGTTGCGCAAATCGCAACAAAAAAAAAAAAAAAAAAAAAAAAAATGCAAACACGAACAAGAAAAACGAACAAAGATGCAAACCACCAACCAAAAGGGAAAGAAAGGAAGAAAGGGAAGGCACAAACACAGCGCATGCAGTGCTCTGTACGGCGCAAACGCTGATCCCGGGTTTAGCTTGCTGTTTATGCCGCCGTGTTGTTTTATAGAAGACTGTCTTGGCGCTGGCTCTATACGGAAAAGCTACGGCAAGATCAAAAGAGGGACGGAAGGGTGGGACAGGGTGGGGTGGGGGTGGGGGGGGTTGCATGCGGTAGGGTCGGGGAATGGGATGAAAGAATTAACGGGGAAGGAGAGAAGACTAACGGGGAGGCAAGGAGAGAGGGGCAGAGAGATATCGGAGAGAGAGAGAGAGACAAAAGAGGGACGGAAAGGGATGGTATAAAGGGGCGGGGCGTGTTGTTTTATATAAGATGTATGGGAGAGGGCGGGAGAGAGGCAAAAGGGGGGGTGCGGGGGGGGGGGGGGGCGGGAGCAGGGAGGGAGAGGGAGGGGGAGGGGGGGGGGGGGGCAGGGGGGGGGCTGGGGGGGGGGGGGGGGGGGGGGGGGGGAGGGGAGACAGACACAGACAAGCAGATAGACACAAAGAGCGACAGACTGAAAACTGACAGACAGAGAAGAGAGCGCCACTGGTATAAGGAGGAGGCGGAGGGGAGCCGGGAGAGAGAGAGAGAGAGGAGAGAGAGAGCGAGAGAGAGAGAGAGAGGAGGAGAGAGAGAGAGAGGAGAGAGAGGAGAGAGAGAGAGAGAGAATATATAACTGAAAAGACAGACGCGAGAACGAACGAACGAACGAATTTTATTACTATTAAGCTGTACAGCTCCTTTAGCAAGGCGTCGCGACGTACATTGACAAAACGCGGAGCACGTGCTTGCGTCTCTGTGTGTTGTGTGTTGCTGGCACGTCTTCCTTCCGCGCTGGTGGGGAGAGTTTAACTTCGTTCTTCCGATGACATGTTCTTGTGTTCCTGCTTGACAAACCAGAATAGACAGTCGTCTTCCGAACTCGGATCGCAGGCGAACTCTAAAACAATGTCATCCGATTCGCACAGTAACACACCCCGCCATCTGACTGGTGAAGCACGATCTTTCGGAATGCTAAGTTTCTGTGCTTATCCCTCAACCGTCTCTGAACTTGCCGATCAGTCAAAGTGCTAACATAG
>JADBJO010019473.1:12500-22500 GCA_016801955.1 Conus betulinus | reverse complement strand
GTGTGTGTGTGTGTGTGGGTGTGTGTGTGTGTGTGTGGAGTGAGTGTAGTGAGTGAGTGAGTGAGTGTGTGTGTGTGTGTGTGTGTGTGTGTGTTGTGTGTGTGTGTGTGTGTGTGTGTGTGTGTGTGTGTACTGAGTTTCGCGCGTGTTTGTGCGATATTCTCTCTACCTCTGTGTGTGTGTGTGTGTGTGTGGTGGTTGTGTGTGTGTGCGCGCGCCCGCGCGCGCACGCGCGCGTGTGTGTGCGCGTGTGTGCGTGAGTGTATGTGTGTGCGTGTGTGTGCGTGTGTCTGTGTCCAGTGTCAGTGTCTATGTCAGTGTGCATGTGTGTGGGGTATGTGATAATCTCTCTCTCTCTCTCTCTCTCTCTCTCTCTCTCCTCTCTCTCCTCCTCCCTCCCTCTCTCTCTCTCCCTCCCTCTCTCTCTCTCTCTCTCCTCTCCCTCCCTCCCTCTCTCTCTCCCCTCCCTCCCTCTCTCTCTCTCTCTCTGCGCCCACATTTCCCAACTCCCTCTTCACTTTTCTTTCAACCATCACACAACGGTTCAAAGAGATGCTGTCGCATTGTTATATCGCAGAATATTCAAATGATCAACAAACCAAAAGAAAGCAAACCAACAAACTAATTAGTTGAAGATTCCTCGGGCCTTTGTCAACCCAAAAACAGAAATAATTACGGAAAAAAAAAAAAAAAAAAAGCCCGTTCAAGCAAGCACCCGGCTGAAACCAAACCCAAACCAAACCAAACCAAACCAAACCAATCCAAACCAAACCAAACCAACCAAAACCAAACCAAACAAAAACCAAACCAACAAAAAAAAACAAATAAACACATGAAACAAAAGATGAAATGAAAATCAAAGGCTAAAATCAAAGAGGAAACAAAACAAACAAACAAACAAAAAGCAAACAAAAATACGTACAGCTGATAAATTTTCAAAAGAGGCAAAAAGTTATTTAACAAACAGTTTTTTTTTCCCGTGCTTTTCGTCTTCTTTGTCGCAGAGAGAGAGAGAGAGAGAGAGGAGAGAGAGAGAGAGAGAGAGAGAGAGAGAGAGAGAGAGAGAGAGAGGAGAGAGAGAGGGAGAGAGAGAGAGAGACAAAGACAGAGAGACAGAGACAGATACAGACAGATAGACAAACAGACAGAGACACAAAGAGAGAGAGAGAGAGAGAGAGAGAGAGAGAGACAGACAGACAGACAGACAGACAGACAGCGAGAGACACAGAGAGAGACAGCGAGCGAGCGAGCGAGCGAACGAGCGAGAGAGACGAGCGAGAGAGAGAGAGAAGAGAGAGAGAGAGCGAGAGAGAGAGAAAAGAGAGAGAGAGAGACATACAGACAGAGACAGAGACAGACAACATACAGAGAGATAGAGACAGAGAGAGAGACAGAGAGAGAAGAGAGAGAGAGAGCCACTAGAGCAAGAGAGAGAGAGAGAGAGAGTATACGACTTTGGAGGGGTAAGTGGGTGTTCTTAAATTTCATGCCTATCCAAAAGGTGATAATAGACAAATACATGCGTGTGTGTGTGTATGTGCGTATGTGTGTGTTGTGTGTGTGTATGTGCGTATGTGTGTGTGTGTGTGTGTGTGGGTGTGTGTGTGTGTGTGTGTGAGAGAGAGAGAGAGAGAGAGAGAGAGAGAGAGAGAGAGAGCATGCGCGCGCGTGCGTGCGTCCGCACGTGCGAGCACTCGCACACGTGCACGTGTGCTTTTCTGTCTGTAATGTAGGACAGATACAAAAATAAAATTCCGCATAAACACGAAGAATTCAAGCACACCAAATGACAAAGAAAACAATTCGACAAACAACAAAAACCAAATCAATAAATTAAACCCTCTTCCTCCCCGCCCCGCCCGCCCCTCCCCCCCCCCCCCCCCCCCCCCCCATCAACCCACCCATCCCACCATCTCCCTTCCGCCGTCCAGCCCAAAGCATGAAATATGCACACGAGCAAAACAAAATACGCTCCCGAAACGACATGACAACGGTCGCATTTCATTCATTCAATTATTGTTTCGTTGGCTTTGAAACCCAGAGGGAGACAGAAACGGGAGAGATTGAGATGGGTGAGGGTGGAGGATGTTAATGGGGGTGATGGGTGTGGGGGGTGGGGGAGCAGAGGTGAGGGGGGGTGGGGGGGGGGGGGATAGGTGGATGGAGAGTGTGGACACATTCTGGGGGGGGGGGGGGGGGGAATGGGGGGAGTGAAATTAATCCTCTTCCGGCATAGAATGGGAAGGGTGATGTCGGTTACGGGAGGAGGCAGAGGGCCTAGAGAGAGAGGGGAGGGAGGGGGAGGGGGGGGGCGGGGGGGGGGGGGGGGGGGGGGGGGAAAGAAACGTTGGAACGAATGGTGTAGGTGGATGCTGAAGGGAGGTGGACGGGGAAGCAAGTTGTAACAAAGTCCGCGCAAGAGGCAGAGGGTAAGGGGAGGGGGTGGGGCTGGAAAGGAGGGAGGGAATGGGGGAAACACACACACACACACACACACACACACACACACACACACACACACACAGAGAGAGAGAGAGAGAGAGAGAAGAGAGAGAGAGAGAGAGAGAGAGAGAGAGAGAGAGAGAGAGAGAGAGACAGAGAGAGAGATAGAGAGAGAGAGAGAGAGAGAGAGAGAGAGAGAGAGAGAGAGAGAGAGAGAGAGAGAGAGAGAGAGAGAGAGAGAGCCGTTCGTAGGGATTTTGCTCGCATAATTAATAATTTTCATATGAATGTACCTACTTCATTACCAAACCTTCTCAGTTCATTCAACTGTTTTTTTCTTATCCAGTGGATATATACGTTATTACACGGCTAGGAGTTAGTCTTTCGCTCTCGATCACAAAAACATAATATCACCCCCTTCTTGTACTCAAACGACAGCTATACGACATCGTGACGGAGGTACACGCGTTTTTTGTTGTTCGCGACTGTCGGACATTTCCTCATCGTATTTTGATTGTTCCGCTACTTTTAATCCAACACATCAACCGTCCTTAACAAGACTGCATCATCTAACCCAGAATCTGCACACAAGACTCGCAAACAAAATGCGCCCACAATATTTCACAGAGAAAGGGGGTGAAAAAAAAAAACACAGAAACAAAGAATAATATGTATCTATAATGTAACGGTCTTACAAAAAAACGTTGTCTTGAACTTCAAAAACAAGGTTATAAAAAAAAGAAAGAAAATGAGAGACAGAAAGTGAAAAGAAAAACAAAGAAATGGGGAAGAGGGGGGGGGGGGGGGGGGGAGCGGGGAGGGAGAGAGAGAGATAAACTGAAGAGCATTCTTTAAAAAAAAAAAAAAAAAATCAACATCCAGCAAACAAGGAAGAGAAAAACAAGATTAAAAAGATGAACAAAGAAGTCGGAGGACGGGGGGTGGAGGGAGGGGAGGAAAGCGGAGACGGACGAGTGGAAGGGGAGGGGGGGGTGCACAGAAGTTAAAAAAAAAAAAAGACCTCTTGCAAATAAAGCGCAGATCACATTTTGTTTTCCATTTTCCTCAGTTCATAGTTTTCTTTCAAATCGTGACCCCGTTTCTTCTCCTCCTCCTCCTCCATCTCTCCTTTTCTTTGTTTCTCCTTATCATCATCTTCTTCTTCTTTTTTTTTTTCTTCTTTGTTTCTCCTTATCGCCTTCTGCCGCTTCTTCTTCTTCTCCTTCTTTTCTTCTTCTTTCTTCTATCTCCTCATCCTCTTCTTGTTCTTCCTCTCTCCTTTTTCATCTCTTTTTGTTTGTCTACACTGTCTCCTTATCACCCACACTCTTCCCCTGCGGTCCTCCTCCTCTTCGTTCTTCTCTCTCTCATCCTTCTCCATCTGTTTCGGTTTTTGTCTTCTCCTTCTCCTTCACCTGTTTGGTCCTCTGCTTCTCCTCCTCATTCTTCTCCTTCTCATCAGTCTTCTTCTTCCCCTCCCTCCTTCACCTGTTCGGTCTTCTCCTCCTCTCATTCTTCTCCTTCTCTCTCCTCATTCTTCTCCTTCTCCTCTTCATTCTTCTTTCTCCTCCTCCTCCTCCTCCACCTGTTTGGTCTTCTCTCTTCTCTTCACAAGTTTGGTCTTCTCCTTCCCCTTCACCTGTTTGGTCTTCTGCTTCTCCTCCTCATTCTTCTCCTTCTCATCTGTCTTCTTCTTCTTCTTCTCCTCCACCTGTTTGGTCTTCTCCTCCCCTTCATTTCTTCTCCTTCGCCTCTTCATTCTTCTTCTCCTCCTCATTCTTTCCTTCTTCTCTTCTCATTCTTCTCCTCCTCATTCTTCTCCTTCTCCTCCTCATTCTTCTCCTTCTTCTCTTCATTCTTCTCCTTCTCCTCCTCATTCTTCTCCTTCTCATCCGTCTTCTTCTTCTCCTCCTCGTCCACCTGTTTGGTCTTCTCCTTCTCCTCCATCTGTTTAGTCTTCTTCTCCTCCTCATTCTTCTTCTCCTCCTCATTCTTCTCCTTCTCATCCGTCTTCTTCTTCTTCTTCTCCTCCTCCTCGTCCTCCACTGTTTCTCCTTCACTGGCATCATCGTCGTCGCAGTCTTCTCCTTCAACCCCACCCCCACCCTCTCCTCTTCTCCCCTCTTCCCCCCTCCCCCTTCTTGTCTGTCGTCGTGGTCGTCTTTTTCATGACTTAGGGTTTTGCCCTATGTCACTCGTTCATTATCTGTTTCAGAACTCAGACAAGGAAGGGGAGGGGGGGGGGGGGGGGGCGGTGATGGGGGTGGGTGGGAGAGGGATTATGACAAGAAAAACTGCATGCTCTCGCGTTGGACGGAGTACCAGGGGGTTCAATCCCCTCCCCCACTACTCTCCCTACCCCCCTACCCCCCCCCCCCCCCCCCCCACACCACACACACACACCCACCCCCACCCCACACCCATTCCCCACCCCACGTACTCCCCGACATCAGGTGCGATGCTAAGCTTTCTGTCTTTCTGTCCTTTCTGTGTGTGGTGTGTGTGTGTGTGTGTGTGTGTGTGTGTGTGTGTGTGTGTGTGTGTGTGATTTATTTTTGGTCTTTTGTGTTCTGTTTGGTTGGTTGGTTGGTTACTTTTTTTTCTAAACATTTTTATTTTCCTTTGTTATTATACAGACAAAAACATGCAGCAACATTACGAATCAGAAATTAAGTATAAACAGCAAGCCAAACAGAGATATAAAGATAAATAAGACAAACAAGCATAGATAAATAAGAAAAAAAGAATCACAGATGAATAAGAAGAACAAACATAGGGAAAAGAAGGTCTAACCTCAGCATATCATGACACAGGTCCATAAAGCGTGGTAACTTTGTGACATACACAAACACAGCACAATGCGCTGGACTGTAGGCAAGGTGTTTGTGTGTAGTGTATGTAAGCATGCTTTAAGAAGAAGAGAAAAAAGTGGGAAAAAAAATCGCTTGTTTGTTAATTTTGAGAATCAGATCTACCGTGACCCCTGAAGGTCGCACATCAGCTCCGACGATGCGCTGGACTGTAGGCAAGGTGTTTGTGTGTAGTGTAAGCATGCTTTAAGAAGAAGAGAAAAAAAGTGGGAAAAAAAATCGCTTGTTTGTTAATTTTGAGAATCAGATCTACCGTGACCCCTGAAGGTCGCACATCAGCTCCGACGACGCCCCCCCCCCCCCCCCCCCCCCCTCCAGGTTGAAGCCCGTGGCCCAAATCCTCCAATCAGATGGCCAACCTGGGAACACGCCCAAGTCGCGTCCCTATCCAATCGGAAGCAAGCTTACAGTTGCAGAAATTCGACGAATCGCGTCGCCCGACATGTATTCGTGACCAACTGATACCCGTTACGTTTCAGGGCGGAATGGTTGAGTTCCACGTCCTCACCGCACAAGCCTTCAGGGACAAGTTCGGGGGGGCGATGGGCGAGGTGGTTTGGGAGAGAAAGGACGGCCCCAGGCTCCCTGTGGAACCCACACTAGGACGGGTGGCCTGTGTACATATACAGGACAGGCACGGAGATGGAAAAACAGTGAAAGCCGGAGAAGAGATCGAAACACTCTGGCCTCTCACTCTGTTTCTTTGTTGTATGTCTAGATGACACCCTCTATACTGACCAGTGCCCTTATGGCTCAGGCTCTCCCAAACTCCCACCCACATCTTCCAGTCCTGCCCCTCCTTTCAAGCCTCGAGACGCCAGACGCGGTGGCCCAGTTCAAGTAAGGTCCAGGAGATGCTGTGGTGACTGGTGGGGGTCTCCGAGGCGGACTGTGGACTTCGCCTTACTCACCGAAGTGAGGATACAGCATAGCCGGGAATGTGAAAGAAAGAAAGAAAAGAAAGTACAGATAACAGGCGCGGAGATGAAACAGACGAAAATCGAAGAGGCAGTTGTACCAATCTGGCTTCCAAGTTGACGTCATCTTCTTTCCTATGGCAATCCACTCCATCTTCCATACAGACACAATAACTGTTGTCTTTCGGGGAAAAAAATAGAAAAAAAAAGAAGAAAAAAAGAACAGGCGGGAGGTCTAATACGAACTCTTTTAATCATAGACAATTGTTTTGTTTCGACACGGTGACAATTTTGTCAACTTTTGCCCCTGCACGGTGGTTTTTGTCTTGAGACCCAGTGTGTGGGCACACCCTTCTCCAATCGTGGCTTTGTTACTTCTTTTTTTTTCTGTTCTGTAACATAATAGGTACCGACGTGAATGTGAACAGAGCTACGATTGGTCTGTTTAGCGGCATATCTGCCCGTCTGCAACAAAAGTTTTTTTTTTTTTTTCTAAACAAGGCAACTACAATTCCCTTTTTATGTCTAGCTTTTGCAAAAGATATGCAGCAAGTGGCACTCTCAGTTCTCTTATCTTCTTTCACATACTCAATCGTTGATGTAGCTACATTTCTACTAAGACATAAATTTCATAGAAATAGTGAGCATTCCAGCCCACTGATGCAAGTTCAAACTGTGACGCTTCCACTACTAACACTACCTTGCTTATGAAATCCGGGGACATTCATCCTAATCCTGGTCCCAGCCGACATGGAGGACTCAGAGTGGTACACGTTAATACGCGTAGTCTGAAAAAGAAAACTGACCTTTTGGAAGCAGAATCTCACCAGCTCGATATTATAACCGTGTCCGAGACATGGCTGTCACCCTCTGTCTCTGATGCATTAACATGTTTAAAAAATGTTTCATCCTCCTGTTAGCTTAGACCAACAGTTTAACGACAATGGTGATGTTGCCATATATACATCAGAGAGGATCTTTATTGTAAACCACGCCCAGACTTACAAGTCGAGTTTCTAGAAGCTGTATGGGTAGAAACTAAAATGAACCAAGAGAGTTTACTAGTTGGGTCATTCTACCGCAACCCTCATGCTCATGTTGACTACTGGAATCTAATAGAAGAGAGCATAAGAAAAGTAGATAGAACCCTAATAAAACTTACCATACTTGGAGATTTCAATGGTAATGCACTTCCCCACCCTTCCAGTCATATGAAAATATACTGAATGCTTATCAGCTTAAGGAACTTATAACTTCTCCTACAAGAATAACAAATGATACTGCAACTTGACTGGATTTAGTTATTACTCGGAGCCCGGACATGATTAAAACAGTCGAAATCTTTGCCTCCATTCTGTAGTGACCACAGTGTCCCATGTGCTGTACTTAAACAAGTAATTTACAAGCAAAGCCCATTCCAAAGAACGATATTTAGTTGCGACAAATTAGACCAAGAAAAAAATTGTGAACTTTTAGGGAATGAAGACTGGAATGAAATACTGACTAATAACTCCATAGATGAAGCAAGCAGCATCTTCACGGATAAGTTTACGTCCCTAGCAAAACAATGTATGCCATTTAAATTAGTTACTATTCGCCAAGGGATGCCCCCTGGTTCAACAATGAACTAAAACGGTTGATAAAAAGAGAAACAAACTTCATAAAAGGGCAAAGATTTCTAATCTCCAAACAGACTGGGAAAACTTTCGTGCACGACGAAATGAAGTCACTGATAGAGTTAGCAAAAGGAAACTGGAGTATTATAACGAACTAAATTATGTAGTTATCGACCCAGTTAAATTTGGTCATAAGGAATGGCGGAAAATTGTCGGACAGTTCAGGGGTATTGATGCAGGTAACATTCCACCGATAACCGTGAATGATACGACATATTACTCAAATTTAGAAAAGGCTAACATATCTAATGATTTCTTTGTCAGCCAGTGTAAAGTGGAAGACGACGGAAGTCCCTTGCCCGACATAACCCCGAATGGTACGTCTCAACTTACTCAAATAGTGTTGACTGTTCCTGAGGTTTAAAAAAAAATCATTAAAAATCTCAACTCAAGAAAAGCCACTGGCCCTGACTCCATTCAGAACAAACTGTTGATTGCATCAGTTGATATTATATCCTCACCTTTAACAATATTCTTTAATCGTTGTTTAACAGAAGGAAGATTTCGAAAGCCTTGGAAAATTGCTAATGTAACGCCAGTTCACAAAAAAGGTAAAAAAACGATGAGTGTACGAACTATCGGCCAATATCTCTTTTAAGCTGTGTAGGAAAACTTTTTGAAAGATGTGTGCACGATCGAATCTAAAACTTCCTGATTTCTAATAACCTTATAACAAGAGCTCAGTCCGGATTTATTCAGAGGGATTCTACAATCTACCAATTGCTCAGTATTAATGATACTCTGGTGACATATTACAACAAAAGTATTCCTGTCCAGTCCATTTTTGTTTTACATTTCTAAAGCTTTTGATCGTGTATGGCCCCGAGATCTTCTGCTTAAGCATAAATCCATCGGAATCAAGGGTAATTTGTTGAACTGGTTCAGTGATTATCTTTCAGATCGTTACCAGTCAGTAGTAATCAGAGGAGAAAAAATCTACTCAGCAAAGCGTTCCCCAAGGTGTGCCACAAGGATCTGTCCTTGGCCCTCTTCTATTTCTAGTATTTATAAATGACATAATCCAGAATATACACTCAGATATCAAACTCTTTGCTGACAACACAAGCATGTCTCTGGCATTGGAAAACACAGCTACAAGAACGTTAGTCTTGCAGGCAGATTTAGATAAAACTGACGCCTGGGCAAAAGCTTGTAAAGTTAGATTCAATGAGTTTAAAACCGAACTGCTAAAAATGTGTTTCGGGGAAATGCTGATAGCCGTAATCTGACCTTTAGTAGTTCTATTCTACAGCAACTTAGACAGCACAAACACCTTGGGATTATCTTGCAAGACAATTGTAAATAGGGTGAACACATAAAAAAACTTACACATTGCCAAAACATTGCTACAAAAGCCAGAGTACTGACAAACTGTCTTCGTTACATTTAAGTACAAGCTGAACAGAAACGCTCTAGAGACAATGTACAAATCATTCATACTACCAATATTTGACTATGCTGACATATCTGGGATGGATGCGCAGAGTACCAATAAAAATTTTAGAAGATCTACACATGGATGCTTTGCGCATCATCACAGGATCTGTCCGTGGAACCAGTCACGAAAAAATTGTTAAAGGAGTCTGGATTCTGTACTTTAAAAGAACGCCGACGAAGACATAAACTGATCACATACTACAAGATCCTCCAAGGCAGCTGTCCCACTTACATATCAAACTTGTGTTGCCACAACTCATTTCGTCAGTCAACCCCTACCCTAGAAGAAGGCCATCAGAACGAATAGTCCCCCGCCACAAAACCGATGTTTATAAAACTCTTTTTTTCCATCTACCACAATCATGTGGAACAGTCTCCCACCGCATATCCAACAGTCCCAGTCGTTCAGCCAGCTAAAACGATACTAGTGATAATCCAGTTCCACCATATTACTATCATGGAAATAGGGAAGCACAAGTCAATCATAATCGTATGCGTCTTGGTATGAGCAATTTTAATTTTGACCTATATACCCGGCAGCTAGCAAACAACCCTTCTTGCGCTTGTCGATTTCCACAAGAAACATCCGAACACTTCCTACTTAACTGTCCACTTCACAACCAACACCGAGCAAACACTATCTTAAACCTCCCACCAA
>JADBJO010019473.1:0-5000 GCA_016801955.1 Conus betulinus | reverse complement strand
AGAGAGAGAGAGAGAGAGAGACAGAGGATAAGACAGAGACAGAAAGGGAGAGAGCGAGAGAGAGCGTTCATAGTGCAGTGAGTGAGTATGTGTGCGTGTGTGTGTGTGTGTGTGCGCGCGCGCGCATGCATGTATGTGTGTGCCGGGAGGGTGGGGGGGGGGGGGGGGGGGGTGTAGGGGGTGGGGGGGGGGGGGGGGAGGGGAGGTGCGGTGGGAGGGGCGGGCGGGCTGAACGCCTGTGCGTGTGCCAGGACCTCATTAAAATCGTTTATAAATGACTTTCCCGTCTTGATACGTACTACCTCACATTTGATCTTTGAGCTCCAATTACCACGACGCAGAGGAAGTCAACGAATGGATCCTCAAGCATAGGCTCAAAGATTGTCCCCCTACATTTTATACTGTTTGCATAATGCTTTTAGTTTTTTCAGCAACTTTTTTCCTCTCCACACTTTCGTTTTTGTTCCATTTTTACTACCCTTCGCTGGCTGCTTTGGGGGTGCTGTTGGATTCTCTTTTTTGAACCCTTGGTGGTGAGAACACCACAGAATTATGGACTGTGGTGTGTCTCTATTTGACACCAAGAGCACAGATACAATCAGCCGTGTCTCCCTGATGAGTCCGATCCAACAGACGAAAGGCATATAAGCAGACAATGGCCTAGAAGCAGACAATGCAAAATAGATGTTCCTACAAGAGGAATTACGATGGTTTTCCTCATATTTGGTGAATAGTTTCACAATTTTATTTTTGCATTCCCTATTTTCTTTTATTTTTTTTATAATAGTTTTAAATTTTTGCCAAGTCATTACTATCACATGACTGAAGAATTGTTAATCTTCTCCTTCGAGTGTGTATTTTCTTTCTTGTGTCTGTGTTGACATACTTGTTGATTTATGTTCTTCTGTCAGAAAGATTACTACAGCCCACTTCGCTAATAAGCTCGCAGAGCAAGTTAAAGCGCCCTTTGCGCGGATTAAAAAAAAACGGACACACACACCACTGTAGGCCTCGCTCCGTCCATCAGTAGTGTGTGTGTACAGTTCCATGATGCAGCGATTTCCATCCTAACAGCCGTGTCGGCGCGGTTACGCCGAGATCTGCATCAACAGCATGGACAATGCATCAACAGCATGGACAACGAGAATCAAAGGACAGAAAGAAAAAGAAAGAACGAGACAGAAAAGAAAGAACGAGAAAGAAAGAGAGAAACGAATAAGAAAGAAAAAGAACGAAAACAAAGAAAGAAAGAATGAAAAACCAAAGAACGAACGGGGAAAAAAAACACGAAAAAATTAAAAAGAAAGAACGAAACGCAAAAGAAAGAAAGAAAACTATTAAAAACTGAAAGAAAGAAAAAGAAAGACAGAACGAAAAAGAAAGAAAGAATTTTAAAAAAGGACTGATGACAATTCAAAGAAACTAAGGAGAGAAAAAAAAAAAAAGAAAGAAACAACGAAGCATAACGTAAGGATAAATAAAGAAATAACACAGAAAAAGATAAAAAAAAAACGCTGAGAAAAAAAAAGACAATCTAAAAAATGGAAAGCAAAGGAAGAAACGGGAGAGATAGATATATACAGACAGACAGACAGAGGATAGAGAATAACGGGAGAGACAGATATATACAGACAGACAGAGGATAGAGAAAAAAAAAATGGGGTGTGGGTGAAGAAGGGGAAAACAGAGAGAGAGAGAGAGAGAGAGAGAGAGAGAAACAGAGACAGGAGACAGACAGGAGTGAAAAAAGTGAGACTACCTCCCTACCCTCCCCACCCCCCCACCCCACCCCCAATCACACCCCCAAACACACACACACACACACACACACACACACACCACACACCACACCATGCCCAACGACGCTTATTTATTGCCCATATCACCTCGATTGTGTATGCGTGCACGTGAAACTCGAATGCAGCCAGGCCGAGTGGCTAACCTAGATTACACACAGACATATACCCTCCATATACCTGTGGCAGGCAGCGCGTCACAGTCTGCGGGGGCTTCCCCCAGAAGAAACGGTCAGTGACGGCGGACAGTGCGGCAAAACACAGAGGAACGGTCACAACGAAACGCTGAGTTAGATGTCGTTATAGTGGACTGTACCATCTCGTGCTGTGCTGAGCTGAGCGGTGCTAGGACTGCACTAGAGTTTGACCAGACTAGACTAGGACTAGGCTAGGACCAGACTAGGACTGACTAGTTGCACGCTATACTATACTCTGTGCTGTTTTATTACTTTGTACTGTACTATACTATACTTACTACATTACACTATAGCACATTGTATTCTCACTTACACCACCATACATACCTACTATACTATACTATATATACATACTATACTATACCATACCATACACTATACTACTATATACTATACTATACTATACTATACTATACCATACCATACCATACCACACGCTGCACTGTCAAAAACAGGAGCAAGGGAAAAAAAGACTAGACGTGAGTGAAGAAGAAGAAGAAGAAGAAGAAGAAAGAAGAGATAAGAAGGAAGAAAGAGAAAAAAAAGACGAAGAAGAAAAAAAAGAAGAAAAAGAAGAAAGAAGAAGAAGGGAAAAGAAAGAAAAAGAAAAAGAACCACAAGAACAACCATCAACACACACAACAACAAACACAACACACATAACAACAACAAACAACAAGCCAAGCGGGAGTCGGGAAAAAAAGTGTGTGTGTGTGTGGGGGGGGGGGGGGGGGGGGGGGGGGGGGGGGGGGGGGGGGGGAGGGGGGGGGTAGGGGCGGGTAGGGCTGGGGTAGGGGGTATGATACTGTCTTCTGTCAGCCGGCAGTAGGGCCGAAGAAGACGGCGGCGATAGTGGTCAAGAAGGGGGGTGTGGCGAATGGGGAGGAGGGAGAAAGACGGCACCACCTCCAGAGAGAGGAAGCCAGTTTCTGTTTAGCTTCCTATTTTGTTTTCGACTTTTTCGTTTGTTTTTCACAACCGCGCGCAAAATAATCGTTCTACTCCCTTCGTCGACAAACACACACACAAACCATCACCAAGTAACCCCCCCCCCCCCCCCACCCCCCCGGTCTAACCCTCTCTTAAACCACCACGACCATCGACCGCGCCATGGGGGAAACCAAAACCCCCAGCCTCGTGGTGGGCGATACAAGGGAGAGTAGTCCGTCAACGAAGGGCAGCCACTCCCGGCGCCCAAGGTGGACGGGCAGAAACCAGTCGAGTCCCGGGACGTTTCTAAACGCCTTTAGTCGGGGGTGGGGGGGGGTGGGGGGGGGGGGGGGGGGGGGGGGGGGGGGGGCGGGGGGGGAAGCGATGGAGGCGTCGTGGTATGTGGCTTTGGTGAGGTGTGTGGCTTTGGGAAGTCTCTCTCTGGGTTCCTCGTCTGTCTCGGTCCTTTCTCGTCTCGACTCTCTGTCCGATCTTCCGATCTCTCTCTCTCTCTCTCTCTTGCCTCTCACTCTCTCTCTCTCTCTCTCTCTCTCTCCCGGGTCAATATGTGACCAAGTCCAGCGGAACAGCATGTAGTAGTCTTTTTTTTTTTTTTTTTCCAGCCGGCATTATCATCATCGTCATCGTCTCTTTGTGTCGCGCGCGCACCTCGCTTCTACAAGCAAGCAACGGGCATTCCCGCACACACACTTTTCTTCCTTCCTTCCCACGTCTGGGGAGAGAGAGAGAGAGGCTAGCGTGGGGAGGGGAGGGGGGGGGGGGGGGTGTGGGGTAGGGGGGACCGGAGGAGGAAAAAAGCCATGGACAAACAAAATCCAGGTAGAATTTTTTGATGTGAGGGGTGGGGGGGGGGGGGGGGGGGGGGGGGGGGACGGGGGGGGAGGTGGGGAACCACTGGGAGGGGTTGACTACCTTTTCTATCCAAAAAGCCCATTCAGGATTTGGGAATCTTTCATTAAAAAAACCCAAAAAAAAACCCGAGGTTTTTTTAAAACGGCCCGGCGCGGTTACTTTCTATCACCAGAATGATCCTGAAAGGCAGTTAGAAAACGAAGGGACAAGACGGTTCCAGTTAACGAAGAGAATGATGATGTCTGGGTCGTGGGTGGGGGTATGATGATGGTAGGGGTGGGAAACGAGGGGGGGGGGGGGGGGGGGGGGGGGGGGGGGGGGGGGAGGGGGGGCAGGAGAAAAGGGACGTTGTCGGAAGTAAAAAGTAGGAAGTCGCAAGTAGATTCGCGAAGGCCCGTTTTAACATATGCAGGAAGTTCTAGGATTCTGTTCGGGAAGACATAATTGAACACTTTCTTTTCTTTTTTCTTTTTTTTTTCTTTTCTTTTTTTTTTGGTTTTGGTTGAGAAGTGGATTAAATAACTTATTAAAAGCAAGCGAACGTGTAGTTGGTATTATGGGTGTGGTTTGCGTGTTTTATACGAAAGGTGTTTGTTTTGCTTTTGGTCAGACAGAATTCCTGCAAAAAGACTGTTGTTTACCTGAAGAGAAGAGAAGGGGGAAGGTGAAAGGGGCCGCGGGGGGGGGGGGGGGGACCAAGAAGAAAACACGTAGTATTTGGTTGCCATTATGGGAATGACTTTGGACGAAGAGACGATGGCAGAAAAAGAGAAATGGAAGAAGAGGAAAACAAACAAACTGAGAGCGAAAGGAAAAAAAGGACATTTACAAGGTGATAGATTTCTCAGGAAGGGATGAGGTTTAAAGCACGTGTAGTATAGCTCGCTCTACTCTCCTCTTCTCTAGAAGGAGAGAGCGATACGCGACTGTGAGAGTAGAACGAGCTGGCGAGAAGCAAGTCTAGATGTGATGAGGACTGACAAGCGGAGAGCAACAGGGGCTGAGAGAGAGCGAGAGCCAGCGCGGAGGAGAGGCTTGTTGGGAGTGGACAGTGGTGTGAAAGGAGCGGGAGGCGGGCGGGTGAACGAGGAAAGGGGGAGGGAATGGCGGGGGGTGGGCGGGTGGGGGGGTGGAGATAAAGTGTTCCTGTGTGTCTCGTTAAAAACGTTTTTTATTGTTTGAAGTTTGATGCTTGTAGGTGATT
>JADBJO010019472.1:22500-33199 GCA_016801955.1 Conus betulinus | reverse complement strand
ATTTATTAAAAAGTAAAAAAGACGTCATGTTTCTTGACATCAATGAAAAGAAAGAAGGAAGGAGGAAAAGGATTTGGAATGTAAAGTGTTCTTAAAAACATTGGAATAGTTATTGTTTTAAACCCACTGTCAAAATAGAGGACCGAACAAGGGGAACAAAAAGGAAAAAAAAAAAAAAAAAAGGGCAAGGTGTTAGAGGCATCTTTCAGACCCTAAAAGTTTTTTGTTTTGTTTCCCAACACACTAACAGTCCATAACAGAACAAGGCATAGACATAAGGGTTTTTTTTTTTTTTTTTTTTTTTTTTTTTTTTCAGCCTGGATTGGAATGTAGACAGTGGACGGAGCAGGTCGAAACAGACAATGGAAGTTCATTCCAGAAACCAGGCCCACGTTGAGAAAAAGCAAGTAGACACAAAGATGCGTGATAAAGGGCATGAACAGATGAACGGAGCGTAACACGAAGGGACATTCCGATGAACACGTTCAGACAAGGATGGTGTACGGACCCAAATCACAAGGGTTGTAGCCACAAAGCGTGTAGATTTTTATATTCCATTCAACGGGGGCCAAACCGGGAAAACAGTGCAGATCGGAAAGCAGAGGAGTAGTAACTTTTTTCTCTTCTTTTTTTATGTTATAGCGTAGTCGAGTCTAGAAATGTTGTTTTGTTTTTATATAGTTTGTCTAGTCTTGTCTAGTCTCTTTTGTTCTGTTGTGTTGTATGTATGATCTAGTCCAGTGGTTTTGCTGGCTGTGCTTTCGGTTCCATTCTACTTCTCTCCATATCTTTGGTTCTATTTTACACTGTTCTGTTTTAATCCAAACGAGTAATTTTGGGTCTCTTCTGTTTTTATTACAGTCTAGACTTTAATGTAGAGTTGTCTAGTCTTGTAAACTCTCTTGTGTTCCATTGTGTGTTTATATTCATAGTCTAGTCCAGTGGTCTTGTTATGTTTTCAATTCCGTTCCACTTCTCGTCACCGTCTCTTTTGTTCTATTTCGCGCAGCTATGTTATAGTCCAGTCGACTGATCTTGGGTCTCTTTCTGTTCCATTACAGTCCTGGACTTGTCTTTGTTGTTCTGTTCTGTTCTGTTCTGTTCTAACTGTATACAGTCCAGTGGTTTCGTTGTGTTTTCGTTCCATTCTACTTCTCGTCTCGTTCTCTTTTGTGTCTAGTGGCACTGCTCTGTTATAGTCCTGTCGACAAATTCTGGGTCTCTTCTGTTCTTTTACAGTCTTTCTGGACTTGTCTTTATTGTTCTTGTTTAGTTCTGTTCTGTCTCGTTGTAAAGTTTTGTTGGTTTCAGTCCAGTGGTTGTTTTGGTGTTTTCAGTAACTCTGTACAAGTCCAGTGGTTTGTTGTTTTCAGTAACTCTGTACAGTACAGTGGTTTTGTGTTTTCGTAACTCTGTACAGTACAGTGGTTTTGTGTTTCGATAAACTCTGTACAGAAAGTGGTTTTGTGTTTTCGATAACTCTGCACAGTTACAGTTGGTTTTGTGTTGTCGGTAACTGTACAGTCCAGTGGTTTTGTGTTTTCGGTAACTCTGTACAGTGCAGTGGTTTCGTCGTGTTTTCGTTCCATGCAACTTCATCGTCTCGTCTCTTTTGTGGCTCTATTTGGCACTGCTCTGTTACAGTCCTGTCGACAAATTTTTGGGTCTCTTCCGTTCTGTGTGTTACAGTCTGTGGACTTGTCTTTGTTCGGTTTAGTTTTGTTCTGTTTTGTAATTCCGAACAGTCCACCCACCTCTCGTACTCCGCTCTGCTGTGTTCTCTTCTCTGCTAGACTGTTCCGTCATCCAGGTGAAGACGTTTATACGCGCAAAAGGAAAGAAGAATAAATGGGGGAAAAAAAAAAAACGAAAAAAAGAGAGAAAGCAAGAAAGCAAGAAAAAAGGGAAAGCGGGTAAAGGTTGGCCCTGGCTGTTCCCGCCATGTTGCCTTGTCGACGTCTGTGTGGAGGATCGTTTTAGCTAATGGAAACGCACCAGGAGTTGGTTTTTAACTCCTGGCAGCCATGTTCGGTTGGTTGGTGGTTGATTGGTTGGTTGTTGGTTGGCCGCTTGGCATGTGTAACCGTCTGTCGTGTTACTTGTCCCTCCTCTTCTCTGGACTTTGCCGTCCCACCCCCAATGAACTCACACACACACACACACGCACGCACGCACGCACTGCACGCACAGCACGCACGCGCACGCACTGCACGCACGCACGCACGCACGCACGCACGCACGCACGCACGCACGCACCGCACACACACACACACACACAACAACACACACACACACACACACACAAAAGCAGTTTTGATTTACAAAAACAGAAAGCGTTGTGTGGAACATGTGTCGTGTTCTGTCCCTCTTCTTCCTTAGAGTTTGAGAGGTTTATTCCCTTAATTCACGAACACAGAAAGCATGCGAAACAGTGACATGCCCATAACTCCAAACTTCTGCTTTGTCTGGCCAGAATTCTCCAAAACAAAGATATATAAGTCACTCAATGAAAAAAAAAAAAAGAAACAAATGAAATGAAGAAATGAATATAACAAAAAGAAATTAATAAATCAGCAGACAAATAAACGAAATAAATAGATAAATGAACAAACAAATAAATAAGTAAATAAATAAATACTGAAAAATACATACATATATAATGAATTTCAAGTTTCCCACTATAAACATTGAGCTGATACCATACACACAAGCAGTGAAGAAAAGGAACCACCACTAAATAACAAAAACCGACACGACGCCTTTTGATCTTGTGGACACATCGTCCAACAGACCACAACCGCGCGTGTACCCAACGTTCGGTTTTGCTCTGGCTCTGCTTCTGATGTGGGCTTGGGTGTCGATTTTTTTTTTATTAATTTCAAGTTTTTTAAATTGATTTGTTATTTCATCTATTTATTTACTTATCAGTTGATTTTTTTTTATCAATGTATTTGTTCATTGAAATTCTAATGCGGACATCTTTCTGGTTTGAACCTACTATTTCAGTATCTGGAACATACCCCCCCCCCCCCCGTCGTCAGTCGGGCTACAAACAAGATGACTGGATTCGGCTTCTCTTGTTTGTTATGAAGTTGTTTTACAGGGCATGATACAATAGAATAAAAAAAAACCTAACGGACGCAGTTCAGTTTGTAATCGACATGAGTTACGTTACACCTGCCATTTCCCATTCTATCAGAACCTGTCCAGATGTAGGAGATGTGTATTTTGTATAACAAAAGCAGCAGCAGCATGGAATGTGAGAGACACTAGCCGGGCTGGCTGGCGGGTTGGTGGCGGGCTGGCTGGCTCCAAGCCAGTTGGCCTTATCGAACAGCTGGAGGGGAAGGGAGAGAGAGAGAGAGAGAGAGAGAGAGAGGGTGAAACTCATAATGCAAAGCGGGCTTGTTGAGCTGTTTCAACTCGGGGCTGCTGTTCAACGCCTCACGTGCGCACCCGTGTCGTGTGGTCGATGTGTCTGCTTGTGGTTCGGCTTCCTCAGCGTCTGTCTGTCTGTCTGTCTGTCTGTGGCCTGCATGCTACCTCAGTGTCTTCGTCTGTCTGTCGGTGTCTGTGGCTGTGTTTGTACTTTGTGCTTTTTTTCTTTCTTTTTTTTTTTTTAAATAAGATGTTGGTTTGTCTGTTGTTTCTGAGCCGGTATGTTTCTGTGTCTCTACTTCTCTTGTCTTTGTTGTTTTTCCCCCTTCGTATTGTGCAGATTCTCTGTCTCTGTCTCTCTCTCTGTCTGTCTGTCTGTTTTGTCTGTCTGTCTCCGTCTGTCTTTCTGTCCTCCGTCTCTCTCTATGTCACTGTCTCTGTCTGTCTGTCTGTCTGCCTGTCTGCCTGCCTGTCTGTCTGTCTGTGCTCTCTGGCTGTCTCTCTCTGACTGGTCTGTCTGCCTGCCTGTCTGTCTGTCTGCCTGTCTGTCTGTCTTCCTCTCTCTCTCTCTCTCTATCTCTCTCTCTCTCTCTCTGTCTGACTGTCTGTCGGTTCTGGTCTCATCTCTCACTGTCAGTTGCTCTGTTCTGTCTGTCACTCTGCCTATTTGCCTGCCTGCCTGCCCATGCTTGCCTGTCTGTCTGTCTGTCGTCTGTCTCTCTCTCGTATTGTGTCTTTTAAGTTCCCCCCCCCCTCTCTCTACCCCCCGCTCTCTGTCAGTTTCTCTGTCTATCTATCTGTCTGTCTGTCTGTCTCTCTGTCTCTGTCTGTGTCTGTCTGTCTCTCGCATCCTGTTCTCAGCCACCACCACCTTCTCTCTCTCCTCTCTCTCTCTCTCCATCGTCTCTCTCTCTCTCTCTCTCTCTCTCTCTCCTCTCTCTCTTCTCTATATCTTTCTCCCTCTCCCTCCCTGCTCTTTCTCTCCACGCCCCCCCCCCCCCGGCCTACTCTCTCTCTCTCTACTCTCTCTCTCTCTCTCTCTCTCTCTGACTGTGGTTCAGACGTGGGGATATTGCAGGACGTTTATCACGGCCATGATCTCCCTCCTATTCCGTTGCATCTGCCAATGGACTGTGAGGGTTTCGAGGATGCTGGAGAGAGACGAGAGAGAGATGAGAGAGAGAGAGGCGAGTGAGGGGAGAGGGAGAGGGGGGGGGAGGATGACGAGAGAGGGAGGGGGAGAGAGAGAGAGAGAGAGGGAGGGGAGAGAGACGAGAGAGAGAGAGACAGACAGACAGAGAGAGGGAGAGAGAAAGAGAGAGAGAGAGAGAGAGGAGAGAGAGAGAGAGAGAGAGAGAGAGAGAGAGGGAGAGAAAGAGAGAGAGAGAGAGAGACAGAAGCGACAGACAGACAGACCAGAGAGAGAGAGGAGAGAGAGAGAGAGAGGAGAGCGCGTGCTTGTGCGTTGGGGGGATGGGGGCTATATGAAAGATTGGTGAGATCAGGCATGCCCACCGTCCCGACCATCCGGGAATTGTCCCGGAAAGTTGATTTTAGAAGCCACTGTCCCGGAAATCCCGGATTTGCAACACGCGTGCCGCAAAAAACAAAAAAAAAAAAAAAACAAAAAAAAAATCGGGGCGTCCCAGAAAAAAAAAATTCTGGAGTTAAAAAGCTGTTCTTATCCTGTTTGCACTAAACTGAGCCAAGAATATCGTCTGCTAGAGTGAGTAGACGTAATACGCATGCGCGCGACAAAAAACAACAGCAAAAAAAACCCTCGCTTTCACTTTCAAGTCAGAACATGGCGTCGAAGAGTAGACATGATGTCGACGCAGAGTCGGATTCCTGACTCTTCGGATGGGTCAGAAAGGAGTGAAAAGAAGAAGAAAAACGACCGTGAAGCGAGGTTGTGTCTTCAAAACAGAATTCTCTGAAAAGTGGCCTTGTCTATAACAAGGGAGGAAAGGGAGTTCTGTCTATCTTGACACTGTTCTGTCCCTGATTGTACGGGATTTGTCCCTCATTTCTGTCTGTATTGTCCCTGAAAGCAAATTTTTGGGGTAGGCATGCCTGTGAGATGGTATTGCAGGGGAAAACGGCATAAGAGAGGGAGAGTTGGCGAGAAATCGGTACAGACGGGAGAGAGATTAATAGATAGTAAGTGAAACAGATGGATGGCAAGATAGAAACGGATAGAAAGAAAGATGGATAGATGGACGGATGCAGAGGGGAGGGGGGGGTGGGGTAAAGAGACAGACAGACAGACTTGTAGGCAGACAGATATACACACAAAAGGTACCAGGTCAGTGTAAAACAGTACAAAACGCAGTACAGTACACTTCCCAAGTAGCTATACCTACAGAACACATACTGTGAAATAAACGCCGAATAAACTACTGCACAGAGCGCTCAACCTGCACAGCAAGTTACAAAAGCGCGGGAGGGACGACCCTATGGCCATACGACGTTAATCACGCCATTCCTCCCTCCCTCCCCCCCCCTGCAACACAAACGCAGGTGCGGTGATGTACCGTTACTACTGTAAAAACACCCTCCCACCTCTTCGCAGCCGCGTTTCTCCTCTATCCACTCCCCCCCCCCCCCCCCACCCCCCCCCCGTCATTTTTGCCACGGTGCCGGTCAGAGTTTCGGAGGGGGGAGGGGGGGGGGAGGGGGGTGTTACCACAAAGGCAAGTAGTCACAACACCGTTTGACTAGATGAAAATCGCCCTGGTTCTGTGAAAAAAAAAATTCTGAATGTCAAAAGACGATATTACCTGGGAATTAGGGGTTAGTGCATTAGTTCAATGCCATATGTCAGCAAAAAAATAGTTTCGAATTATGCATGGCTTGCGGAGTTGTTTGTGTGTGTGTGTGTGTGTGTGTGGTGTGTGTTTACGCCGTTTACGCCGTTGGGAGAGCGCGAGGATTTGGGAGTGAAAAAGTCTTGGCAGACGACAGGAAAATGAAGGGTCACGTGGATCGTGCTGATATATAACTGTTATTTAAAAAAAAAGCAAAAAAAAAAACGGACACCGCGATCTGCTTCGAGTCAGACACAGTATGGGTCAAGGGCTGAACTGTGCGATGAACATGTTTTGCCAATGGTTGATATTGTGACGACAAAAAGCCAGGTCCAGCTTTGAGTGTAACAGAATATATATATAATATATATATATAATATATATATATATATATATATAAACCGTTTTGGGCCTAATCTGTAGCCGTGGACTCGGACCTGTACATACGTCTCCAACCAGCCTCCCCCCCCCCTCCCCGCCCTCCTCTCCTGCATTCTCCTCCCTCTCCACTCCACACACTCTCTCTCTCACTCTCTCCTCACTCACTCTCTCTCTCTCTCTCTCTCTCTCTCTCTCTCTCTCTCTCTACTCTCTCTGTACTGGTCTCTCCCATCTATTGTTCCAAAGGTGCTGCTTGTCAAGTGTCAATTTTTATCTTTGCTTACTCGGTGGGGTGCCTGTTCAATATTTTTTTTTTTTCTTTTTCCAGAAATGTGTCTCTTATAATTTTATTGTTGTGATAATGTTTATTTGTAGATATTTATCTGTCTTCCAATAAACCATTTTTTCACGAACTATATATGATGACCACTCCCCACCCACCCCCCCTGCTTCTCTGTCTGTCTGTCTGTCTGTCTGTCTGTCTGTCTGTCTGTCTCCTCTCTCTCTCTCCTCCTCTCTCTCTCCTCTGTCTGCTGTCTGTCTCTCTGTCTGTCTCTCTCTCTCTCCTCTCTCTCTCTCTCTCTCTCTCTCTCTCTCTCTCTCTTTTCCAGGCATTGATTGTCTTCTGTTTTTGTGTGTAACCATTCCCTCTTTTTATTTATAGCGTTTATGTATGTTTACTTCAATTCTAGATTAGTTTTGCTGTTGTTGTTATTGTATTTTTCTATATATTTCCCTTATTGAGGGCCGGATGTAAAAAGCCCATTTTGTGCTTATTCCGCTTTTTCCTACAATGCGGCTGTTCCCGTCCTCATTAAGGTTGTAACAAACATCACAGCCGACAGCCTCAGTTGTCCTGGTCAGCCAGACCCCGTGGCTGTGTGACAACAGCCGTGTGAGTGGAGTCAACGTTCCCACCCGACGACTGCCCCCGGTACTTCACCCATGGTCGGGTGGTTGAACATGCCCGTACCCGAAGGCGCGCGCAAAAAACCGTTGTTGTTGTTTGTTGTTGTTGTGTTGCCACAGGCACAAGATATCGCCCCTCCTTTGAGGAGCTGTGTGTGTGCACTCTGAGGCAAAAAGGCAAACGAGGGATGGGGCCTGGTATCGGTGGCTTCGCCTCGCGTGTGTCCCACGCTACTTCTCTCTCCTCTCCTCAAACCCAACCGTGCTGACACGTCCACCCGCCGCAATGCGCGCGCTCCCCGTATGCCTCGCTCGCGCGTTGCGGGATGTGCGGGTGGGGTTGGGGGGTGGCGGGGGGGGGCGCGCCGCTCCGCGTTGGAGAGATCCTGCCGCCCGCCCGTATTGTCCAGAGGCCCCCCCAACAGCCAGTGAACCAAAACACTTAGGTTCCACCTCCCCCTCTCCTCTGCTCATGGTGTCTCTCGCATCGCCTCTCTCTCGTCTCCCTCGCTCCCGTCCTCTCTCCTCGCCTTCGATTCCGCATCTCTCTCTCTCCTCTCTCATCTCTCTCTGGGTGTTCTGTAGTGTGTGTCTCGCTCGTTCTCTCATCTCTTTTCTTTTCACTTTCGCTCTCGCTCAGATTCTCTCTCTCTCAATGTTACTTTTTGCATTGTTGACCCTACTCAGGGCGAGGACCTGGATTGTAAAACAGCACATCAGTGCTTATCTGTTATCTTCGTAATAAAGAATTTTGTCTTTGTCTTGTCTTGTCTCCCAGTCTCTCTGGTCTCTGTCTCTCTCTCTCTCTCTCTCTCTCACTCACTCCCTCTCTCGGGCTCCCTCTCTCTGTCTGTCTTTGTCTGTCTGCCTGTCTGTCTGTCTTGTCTGTCTTCCCCCCCCCCCCCCCCCCCCCATCTCTCTCGGTGTGTGTGTGTGTGTGTGTGTTGTGTGTGCACGCGCATCTGTCTGTTCCCCCCCCCCCCCCCCCGGTGTTGTGTGTGTGTGTGTGTGTGTGCGTGCGTGAGTGCGCGCGCGCGTGCACGCGCGCGTAGTGTTTGTCCATCTGTCTGCCCCCTTCTCTCTCCCTCTCCCTCCTCTTTCTTTCTCCCTCCCTCTCCGCCCCCCCCCCACCCCACCCCTATCCTCTCTCTTCCCCTATCTCCTCCCCCCCCCCCCCCCCCCCTATCTCTCTCTCTCCCACTTTTCATTTACCCTCAATAAAGACAACCCACAGAGTTGGGGGGGGGGGTGGGGACGAGGGGAGGGGGGAAGGAAATATGCTAATAAACCTGTAAGGAATCAGTCGGGTGGTTTAGCTAGATTTGAACATTTAAAAGATGATTCTGATTCATTGATGTGCTGCACGATGTTAGCTGCATGTTGTTTTTGTGGGTGCTTTCAGTGCGACGCCCGCCCGTGTGAGTGCGGAGGAGCAGCAGGCCGCTGTGGTGATACAGAAACACTTCCGCGGGCACCAGGGCAGGAAGGTGTACACTGAACGACTCTTTCGCCAATTTGAAGAGGTCAGTCAGTGGAAGGAAGGAAGGGAGGAAGGACGGACGGACGGAAGGAAGGATGGATGGATGAAGGAAGGAATGGACAGATGGATGGATGAATGGATGGGATGATGTATGGATGGATGGATGGACAGAGGGATGGATGGATGAACCAGGTGAATGGATGGAATGCTGGATGAATGGATGGGTGGACAGATGGATGGATGTAAGGAAGGAAGATGAAGGAATGGAGGATGGAGGGAGGATGGATGGATGGATGGATTGAAGGAAGGAAGGATGGATGGAAGGATGGATGGGAGGATTGATGGATGGAAGGATGGATGGATGGAAGGATGGATGGATGAAAGAAAGGATGGACAGAAAGGAAAGAAGGATGGATGGATGGAAGGAAGGAAGGATGGATGGAAGGAAGGATGTATGGATGGCAGGGAAGAATAGATGGATGGGAGGAACCGAAGGATGGATGGATCGAAGGAAGGTTGGGTGGATTGAAGGAAGGATGGGTGCATGGAAGGAGGAGGAAGGATGGGCAGGAGGATTGGATGGATGGAAGGGCGCCATCAGGATGGAAGGGAAGGATGATGGATGGAATGGAAGGATGGATGGATGGATGGAAGGAAGAGGATGGATGGTCTGGGATGGAAAAAAGATGGATTGAAGGATGAATGGATGGAAGGAAGGATGGATGGAAGGAAGGATGATGGAAGGAAGGATTGGTGGATGGAAAGGATGGACGGAAGGAAGCATGGATGGAACGAAGCAAGGATGGATGGAAGGAAGGAAGGATGAATGGATGGATGGAAGGAAGGATATGCTGATGGACATATGGATGGATGGAAGGAAGGAGGGGTGGATGGAAGGAAGGATGGTCGATTGAAAGGAAGGATGGGTTGATGGGAAGATGGAAGGAATGGATAGATAGATGGAATGATGGATGGATTGAAGGAAGAATGGATGGATGGAAGGATGGATTGACATGATGGATGGATGGAAGGAAGGAAGGGTCGATGGAAGGATGGATTGATGGGAAGATGGAAGGATGGATAGATAGATGGAATGATGGATGATGGAAGGAAGAATGGAATGAAGGATGGATTGAATGGATGGATGGATGGAAGGACGGATAGATAGATGGAATGATGATGGATGGATGGAAGGATGGGGATTGGATGAATGGCAGGATGGATGGAAGGATGTATACTCACCTGTTTCTGTTTCTGTGGTCCATGACGGCAGCGTTTGTTTCTGTCTGTTGTGCAGGTGTACTGTCTCAGTCTTCATTTTATTTATTTATTTATTGTGGCAAGGGGGAGGAGGGAGTGGGGCTCGGAGTGGGGCTTGGGTGGGTTGGAAATGTGCTGTTTTTAGCACTTGTTATGTGCTGGCTAGCTGTCTTTGTTTGTCTGTCTTGTCTGTCTATGTCTTGTCTGTCTGTCTGTCTGCCTGTTTTGTCTGTCTGTCTGTCGGTCCGGTCGGTCTCTGCCCCCCCCCCTCTCCCTCCCTCTCTCTCTTTTTTTTTCGTCAGGCTCTTCCTCTCTCTCTCTCTCTCTCTCTCGCTCTCTCTCCCTCTCTCTCTCTCTCGCTCTCTCCCCTCACGCCCCTCCCCCCTCTCTCTCCTGTCTTTTCGTTTCTCTATCTGTCTCTTCCCCTCTCTCTCTCTCTGTCTCACTCTCTCTGTCTCTCTGTCTGTCTGTCTCTCTCTCTCTC
>JADBJO010019472.1:12500-20000 GCA_016801955.1 Conus betulinus | reverse complement strand
CCTTGGTGCAGCGGTTAGTGTCGCGGGCTGTGTGGTCGTGGGTGGGTTTGAGTCCCTGTAGGAGATGACCCAGCTGTGGGATTTAACCCGCCCCCGACCGGTTCCACAGCGTGGTGTCAGGAAGTCGGAGGGGAGGACTGGAAACCCATCACTGTGGGACCGTCCCACTGGAGAGGATGGGACTCTGAGAGTGTGGCGCCAGTTTTTTTTGGCAAGCAGTGCCGGTTGTTTTTGTATATCTCTTGGCCTTGACGGGTGTTGGGACTTGATAGTGTTGGGACTTGACAGTGTTGGGGACTTGATGGTGTTGAGACTTGATAGTGTTGGGGACTTGATAGTGTTGGGACTTGATGGTGTTGGGACTGACAGTGTTGAGACTTGATGGGTGTTGGGGACTTGCATGATGTGAGACACATAAACACGTTACGGCAGGCTCCATGAAAACGCGTTGTTCAGAGATGTCCCACCTGACGTGGTGTTTGAGTTTCTGAGGGAGATTTAAGTTTTCATCTGATCTAAGATTTTACGGAAGAAAAGATTTATAACCAAGTTTTTCTGGTACGTTTTTTTTAGAAGGTATATTTTAAAGAGATGCATGAAGGGGTTTTTTTTTTTTATTTATTTCGTTTTATTTTTTATGACTTATGGAGTTGATTTTAACGTGATGACAGCCGTGATATGGCCCTTTGCGGTCCGGCTGGGCTATAAGCAACGTGTGACCTTACCTTACCTGTGACCCTTCAACGTACTGCTGTCGGGGGTGGTCTCGGTGTGTGGATGTCCTCTCCATCATTCTTGTCTGAGGAAAGTTCATTTCAAGGTCATCGGTGTCGGCAAGATGGTTTTGTTCTAGAGGTTGGCCTTAGACGAAAACGTGGTGGCGCTATGCTCGGTGGAATGGTGGTGTGTGTGTGGTGTGTGTGTGTGTGTGTGGTGTTGTGTGTGTGTGTGTGTGTGGTGTGTGTGTGTGTGTGTGTGTGTGTGTGTGTGTGGTGTGTGTGTGTGTTCCTTGTAAACGTCGTTCTTTATTTGCATTATAACATCTCGTTCAATTTTCAGAGCAAATTTTTAAAGTGTTCTTTTTCCATTATTCTACATTTACTGATGGTTTACAGAGAAGCGAAAGAAAAAGGTTATGGAGGGAGGGGGTGGGGGTGGAAACATTACGAAGGTGTGTGTGTGTGTGTGTGTGTGTGTGTGTTGTGTGTGTGTGTGTGTGTGTGTGTGTGTGTGCGTGGTGCATGCGCGCGCGCGCGCGCGCGTGAATTTTCTTCCATTTTGTCCCAATCTTCAAGCAATAAAACTGCAAGTGAAAACAGTCTACATGTGACCCGGTTTTTTGATGACTTTAGCACGCATACAGGAAATATGGATCTGGACCAAAATAACTTCCCTCCCGTCTCGTTCTCAAGACGAGTGGATTGGAAGACGGTGCTAGATGGGTTGTGATAGATGTCTGGTTGCCGAGGGCAGGAAATGTAGGTAGAGAGACAAAGATGAAGAAGAGAGATAACAAACGTTAGATAGGGCGGGAACCGACAAAGAACATTACAGAGCAGAAGAAAAGTAATGAATATCGTAAGAATTTCGTGTCTCTGTGTTCTCTCTCTCTCTCTCTCCTCTCTCCTCTCTCTCTCTCTCTCTCTCTCTCTCCACACACACACACACACACACACACACACACACACACATACACGCGCGCGCCGCGCGCACCGTACGCGCATTAGAGAGGGATAGACAGACAGAGAGCGAGAGAGAGAGAGAGAGAGAGAGAGAGAGAGGAGAGAGAGAGAGAGAGAGATTACGAATGCGAAAACGAATGTGTTTACTCAATAGAGACCAAAGCCTGATACTGAAAGGAGTAGGGCATAAATTGCAAAGGTAATGAAAATGTTCAAGAAAATCACATGTACGCTCTACCGAACACCGTAAAATACTTTGCAGTTACGTGCCTAAAGCTCTCTGCGTTGACTGAAACTACTGCAGCTGTTCCAGTTACAAAGATATATCTCCTCCTCCTCCATCCTCCTCCTCCGATCCTCCGGAACCTCCTCCTCCTCATCCTTCTCCTGCTCCTCCTCCTTCTCCTCCTCTCCTCCTCCTCCTCCTCCTCCTCCTCCTCAGGACCTCCTCCTCCTCCTTCTCCTCCTCATTCCTCTCCTCCTCCTCCTCCTCCTCCTCTCTTCTCTTCTCCTCCTCCTCCTCCTCCTCCTTCTCCCTTCTCTCCTCCTCCTCCGCTCCTCCCCCTCCTCTCTCCTATCCTCCTCTCCTCCTCCAGACCTCCTCCTCCATCTCCTTCTCTCCTCCTCCTCCTCCGCCCCCCTCCTCGTCCTCCTCCTCTTCGATTCTTCGTCTTCTTGATGATCTTCTTCTTTCTTCTTCTCTTCTTCTTCTTCTCTGCTTTAATAATTTATGTAGATGAATGTTGCCGACCTTCCAAATAAAGGTGGATTCATCGATTTGATTATCAGCAGAGAGGGAGAGAGAGAGAGAGAGAGAGAGAGAGAGAGAGAGGAGAGGAGAGAGAGAGGAGAGAGAGAGGAGAGAGAGAGAGAGAGAGAAGAAGAAGAAGAAGGAAGGAGGTGAGGGAGGGAAGGGATGAAAAGAGAGAAGAAGAAGAAGAAGAAGGAAGAAGGGAGAAAGAGGAGAAGAAGGAAGAGAGAAGAGGAGAAGGAGAGGAGGAGGAGAGGAGGAGAGGAGAGAGAGTGAGAGAGAGAGAGAGAGAGAGAGAGAGGAGAGAGAGAGAGACAGACAGACAGACAGACGGACGGACGGACGGACGGACGGACAGAGAGACAAGGAGAGATAGATAGAGACATAGAGCAATTGATTTTTCACCTGGCGGTGTCGATACATTTCCCGGCTCAAGGCTAAACACAAACGAGGAGCTGTATCACCATTCGCTGCAGGCTGAAGAGCACAAAGATCGCCATCCGTCAAACAGAAGTGGCAGCTGGAGAGCGGGAAAAAGAAAACGAGGACGAGGAAAAGAAACTAAAAAAAAAAAAGAAAGAAAAAAAAGAAAAAAACAGTATAAACTTAAGAATAAAGAAATCGACTGCAAGTGTTTAGAGCATCGGTCTTTTTTTCTGCGCTGACAAGGAAATGTGGAGGGAAAGGGAAGGGGGAGGGTGAAGGGGGGGGTGGGGATAGAGCGGGGAGGTAGAGGTAGGTGAAGGTTTGGGATCATTTACTCATGCACGTCAGATTGTGACCTGTCCGAAAATTGCCGCTTTCACTGTGTTAGCAAGAGTGAGAGACAGATAGAGAAGAGAGAGAGAGAGAGAGAGAGAGAGAGAGAGAGAGAGAGAGAGAGAGAGAGAGAGAGAGAGAGAGAGAATATGCCAAACTCAGATGATTTGTTCATATAAAGGCCTTTGCCCCTTACGAAGGGGGGTATGGAGAACGCAACAACAGTGTATGAATTCTACAGAACACCATAAAGACTGGATGGACGTCTCGTTTAGGAAGTCATAATTGATCAAAACTGAAATGTCTTGAACAAGTACATTGAGTACTTTGCTTCATTCTGAGATGCTCTAAGCAGCTAAACCGAAATGAGAGACAGATGAGAGAGAGAGAGAGAGAGAGAGAGAGAGAGAGAGAGAGAGAGAGAGAGAGAGAGTACGTTCCTATTTTCCCATTATGAGTCAAAACTCTATCTAATACTGTTAAAAGTTACGTACAACCAGGTAGGAGATAGAATTTAAGACAATTTGTTATATACTAGTTTTATCTTTTTTTTTTTTTTTTCTTTCTTTCTCTCTCTTTCTCTTTCCTTTTTTCTTTTCTCTTCTTTTCTCTTTCTTTTCTTTTTTTTTTTTAAATAGTCAGAAAGAAAGCACGTGGTCCGTCAATTAAAGAAGAGTGTAACAAGGACGTGGAGTGCGAGCGTATGTGGCGAGGAGGGTGAGGGTTGCGGGTGGGATGGGGGTGGGGGTGGGGGGCTGCAATGGGGAGAAAGGAAGGGGACGGGAGGGAAGGGGCCAGATGACAGACATTCTTCTCCATTACTTACTGAGGGAGATTTAGACAAGAGCCATAGCACTCTTCGCGATGTTGTGAAGTTAACGTACAGAGAGAAAGAGCGTGGACTGCGAATGAGGGGAAGCGGATAGGGAGGGAGCAGGGGTGCAGCACGCGTGGGGCGATATGGGGGTCGGGGGGTGGCATGTTCATGGTGTGGGGAGGTAGAAAGGGAGGATAGGCTGAAGACGGAGGGGGGTGCAAGAGGGAATCGGCGGAAAGAAACTGTAGGGAGAGCTTGACAGAGGAGGTTGATTTAAGAGAAGATCCCCCACCTCACCCCCACCCCCTACCCCCCACCTACCCCCATCTCCGGACAAGTGTTCCGGCCCTGAACTCCATACATTCTTAAGGGGGGCCGGGCCGCATCCAGGTCATGACTCCCAGATGCCCTTCTGCTGCCAATTCTCTAGCCCCCCCCCCCCCCCCCCCCCACCCCCCACCCCACCCCCCCCTTTTTTTTGTTTTCCTGGCGCTGCCAGGATACGAACCCGCAACTTTTGGATGGGTGGGCGTCTCAAGGCGCGCCTTTTTAGACGGATGTCTTGCCTACATTTGACAACGGACACCTGTTCTAAGTTGGGAAATCAAAGGTTGACACAGTTCACTGTTGTTCCTCCTCGACCAGATCCCGCTGGAACTCTCTGCCCATTGCCTCCAGGGTTCTGGTCCTGTTCTTAGCAGAAATCCCGAGCTGTTTCATGAGATTATACTCAGTTGATGAGCCTAAAAAATCTCCCTGGCTCCAATCCCTACGGCGAGGACTTGGGGCTGGAAGCCAGATTCCCTCAAGGTGCTGGCTAGCTTGGCATGCTTCTGTTTTGTCGATGTGAGCGTGCTCCATTCTGCTTTCATGCGGCGCAGCGAGTTCAGTCAGAATCATTTGTTTCGATGACGCTGAGTGGAGCTCAATATCCAGTCTCATGCCACTCTTCCTGATCATCTCAGAAAGGTGTTCCCCTTTCAGAAGATCTCTGTGCATTCTCAGTCGTGCTCTCCCGTCCTGTAACCCTGCTTCCATGCTCTTGATATCACAGCTGATCCGTTGCCATGATTTGTAGCTTCGTGTCGTGTAGGACATCGTTGATGGAGCTTCTGGTGGCGGTGCCACAGGGCATATGCGATCTCCGAAAAAAAAAAAAAAAAAAAAAAAAAAAAAAATCTGCGCTGGCCAAGTGCTGTCTCATTTATTGTCTGATCTCAACGCACTATTCTAATGATTTTATTTAATTGATATTCCCGTGTCTCTGCTGAGTTGTAGATTGCCACCACAGACAAGAGTAATGAACCACAGTGTCGCCGCTGTCTGAGAGCTTTCCATCACGATAGTTCAGTGGGCCGTGGCAAATGCTTGGCGTCGCCCACCTCCTCTTAAAGTGCCCTGCTGCATTATTTGATCGGTCATTTTTTTTTTTGTTGTTTTGGCGACCCACCGAATGCAGATAAGGATGACAGGATCTTTGTCAGGCGTCTCTGGTCGAGTATGTGAGAATAAAGGAACACACGAGAAGGGGGAATGGGGGGATGGGGTGGGGGGGGGGGGGGGGGGGGGGGGGGGGTCGGCCAAGAAGAGGGATTTCAGACAATTTGACCAGGAAGATGGGAAGGGAAGCATCCTCTCTCCACCTCATCCGTTTGGCAAGGTACCAGGGCCCCAGCGAACAGAGACCCCCAGAGATGATCACTTCTATGTGTCAGTTTATTTTAATGTCTCATCTTTTCTCTTCCGCAGAAACATTACTGCGTGCCTTTCATTCCGTCCCAGCAGTAGCATCACTGTATTGTACACGTTTTATTCCGTCCACCAGTAGCATCACTGTATTGTGCACGTTTTATTCCGTCCACCATTAGCATCACTGTATTGTGCACGTTTTATTCCGTCCACCAGTAGCATCACTGTATTGTGCACGTTTTTTATCCGTCCACCAGTAGCATCACCGTATTGTGCGCGTTTTATTCCGTCCACCATTAGCATCACTGTATTGTACACGTTTTATTCCGTCCACCAGTAGCATCACTGTATTGTGCACGTATTATTCCATCCACCAGTAGCATCACTTTATTGTGCATTTTTTTTTTATTCCGTCCACCAGTAGCATCACTGTATTGTGCACTTTTATTCCGTCCACCAGTAGTATCACTGTATTGTGCACGTTTTATTCCGTCCCACCAGTTGCATCACTGTATTGTGCACTTTTCATTCCGTCCACCAGTAGTATCACTGTATTGTGCACGTTTTATTCCGTCCACCAGTAGCATCACTGTATTGTGCACATTTTATTCCGTCCACCAGTAGCATCACTGTATTGTGCACGTTTTATTCCGTCCACCAGTCGCATCACTGTATTGTGCACATTTTATTCCGTCCCACCAGTAGCATCACTGTATTGTGCACGTTTTATTCCGTCCACCAGTAGCATCACTGTTTTGTACACTTTTCATTCTGTCCACCAGTAGCATCACTGTATTGTGCACGTTTTTTATTCCGTCCACCAGTCGCATCACTGTATTGTGCACTTTTCATTCCGTCCACCAGTAGTATCACTGTATTGTGCACGTTTTTTATTCCGTCCACCATTAGCATCACTGTATTGTGCACATTTTATTCCGTCCACCAGTAGCATCACTGTATTGTGCACGTTTTTATTCCGTCCACCAGTCGCATCACTGTATTGTGCACATTTCATTCCGTCCACCAGTAGCATCACTGTATTGTGCACGTTTTCATTCCGTCCCACCAGTAGCATCACTGTTTTGTACACTTTTCATTCTGTCCCACCAGTAGCATCACTGTATTGTGCACGTTTTATTCCGTCCACCAGTCGCATCACTCACTGTATTGTGCACATTTTATTCCGTCCACCAGTAGCATCACTGTATTGTGCACGTTTTATTCCGTCCACCAGTAGCATACTGTATTGTACACTTTTCATTCCGTCCCACCAGTAGCATCACTGTATTGTACACTTTTCATTCCGTCCCACAGTAGCATCACTGCATTGTATACTTTTCATTCTGTCCCTGCAGTAGCATCACTGCATATGTACACTTTTCATTCCATCCCACCGTAGCATCACTGTATTGTACACCTTTCATTCCGTCCCACCTGTAGGATCACTGCATTGTATACTTTTTTTTTATTCCGTCCCAAAGTAGGACTACTGTATTGTACACTTTTCATTTCCATCCTTTCACCACCAGTAGCATCACTGTATTGTACACCTTTCATTCCGTCCCACCTGTAGGATCACTGCATTCTACACTTTTTTTTTTTTATTCCGTCCCAAAGTAGGACTACTGTATTGTACACTTTTCATTCCGTCCCAGCAGTAGCATCACTGTATTGTACACTTTATATTCCGTCCACCAGTAGCAATACTGCACCGTACACCTTTCATTCCACCAGTAGCATTACTGTATACCTTTCATTCCACCAGTAGCAATACTGTACTGTACACCTTTCATTCCACCAGT
>JADBJO010019472.1:0-5000 GCA_016801955.1 Conus betulinus | reverse complement strand
GCGCCAGCAGGCAGCTCTGCAGTCGGCTCTACCCAGGTAGGATAAAAAAAAAACAACAACCCAAAACAAAACACAAAACAGACATACGGACAAACAAGCCCGCTTGAGAACGTTGTTGGCGGGCTGTAGAATATCCCATTACATTTACGTTACGACGGAGGCACCCGCAGTGCGGCTGGAGATTAAGCGAATTGATAGCGTGACGCTGCTCTGTAGTGTGTGTGCCCACGGGGTTTGGACTGCGGGTCTGTCAACCTCAGAACAAAAACAATCGAACACAGGCTTCGGGCCGACACGTTGAAAGGGAAAACCTGTGCTGGTGTGTTAGCTGGTGTGGTTTAGAGTCTCTCTGGCTCGCTCGGCAACGTTGCTCTCAAGGTGGTGATTTTTTTCCCCCACACCCGTATAAGATCGCCCGACGTGTTTAGGTAGGAGCGAGTTGAGTCAACCACGGTGTAGGAGGGACGTTGTGAGGTGAGTTGCATCAAACGGATGCTTTGAGTTATTTGTGACCTTTTCATAGTTTCGCAGCAAACCCCAACCCCCACCCCACATTTGATCCCTCTCCCATCGCCACATTCTTCTTTCTCTCAACCCATTTTCTACTGCCCTCTTTTTTCTTTTTTCTTTTTTTTTTTTTATCTTTAATTATATAGCAGCTGCACAAAAAAGATTCAAACTCAAGATCAGGAGCGCGTTAACTTCCGCTGAGCTTCTCACCCTCAGGAGATGATCTCTCTCTGAGCTCACAAAGGAGACTGACGCCGCCGGATCTGGGGGTTTAGCCCTGACATGAACTTGTATGATGATTATGTCATTGCCACTTGTGGCTACAAACCGACTGAGTTGTGTTCCGTCGGTGTTCGGTTCCGATCAGCATGTGTCTGTTTTGTCGAAAAGTTCTATAAAGTTGTTCTTCTTCGGGGGACGTTTGTTTATTTACACTGATGGCCCTTGCACTGACGATGGAGCAGGTGATAGGTCTGGAACCTTTGAGGCGGTTCAAGAAGGTTCTAGAAACGTTGTCATTTCCTGTTTCTATGTCAAGCGCTGTTTCTTTTTTAGACTATCTTATGCATGCACATAATCTTTGGTCTGCATGAATGTTACTAAAGTGTGTCATTTCCTCTGCTCTATTTGAGCCCGTGCTTTTTTTTTTTTTTTTTTTTTTTTTTTTTTTTTAAGACTATCTTATACCTGCTCAGAATCTTGGTGGTCTGGGGGTCTGGATGAATGTTACTAAATGGTGTCGTTTCTTGTGCTCTATTCGAAAACGCTTTTGTTGTTTTGTGTTGTTGCAGTTGTTGTGTTTTTGTTTGTTTGTTTTTTGTTGTTTTTTGTTTTTTTTTTTGCACTCCCAGTTCTTTTTAGAAACATGTGTGTTATGTACAGGGCCGTGATATGTCGTTCTCCCCAGACAAAACTTCTGGGCCGACTTTCTGAAAATTTGTACGTTGTATGTTTCATTATGGGTCACGGATGATGTCCGATTTTTATTTTTACCAGAATAGCCGTCAACAAACGGCGGCTGTAAATGATAAATTAAAAAAAAAAGTCTGATAGGGGGGTATAACCACCGCACTGTTGAGTTTTTTTTCCTTCTTCCACTAACTGGAAAATTGTCTCCCCTCCTTGTCACTGTACGCGCGTATTCAAGATAAACTGGGAGTACGTTTCTATGCTTTACATCTTGTTTTAGACTATCTTATGCTTGCTCAGAATCTTTGGTCTGGGTGACTGTTACTGGGGCCCAAGTCGTTTTTTTTCCTGTATGGGGACATTTCTTTTCACGCCCTTGCTCGTGATCGTGCCCCCCCCCCCCCCCACCCACACAACACACTCACTCTCTCTCTCCTCTCTTTTAGATAGATCAGCATAATTTTTTTCTTGCGATGGAGAAATCTAGGAACATTGTTGTTCCTTCATCCGTTTTCATCGTTTTTTTGAGTGATGTTTTTCTCTTGCCTGAAGAAGATCCGGTAGGTCGAAACGCGTTGTGTTGGTGTAGGGTTTTGGCTAGTCCCTTGCGTTGTGAGCCATTCAGGTCATTCTGTTTTTGCTGTGCAATCTTTCTGTGAGAAGTAAAGGATTTTAAATTGTGTCAATCGTTATGTACAGGCGTGATATGTCTCCACCAAGAATAGAAGGGGTTCCCTGTGAAGGTTGTGAGCCGGCGGGACAGTGCGGAGGGGGAGAGGAGGGTGGGTGGTCTGGGATGATTGTGTATGGATGCAGGGATGTGTCAGGGTGGTATAAGACCCAAATCCAAATTAGTATATTAGGATCGTGCGCCTGCCACATGTGGTGTGTGAGGGAGTAAGAGCGAGAGAGAGAGGAGAGGGACGAGAGAGAGAGAGGAGAGAGGAGAGGAGAGGGACGAGAAGAGTACGAGACTGAGAGAGAGAGAGAGAGAGAGAGAGTGCTGTTGAAATTTGGTCTGTAGCTTCTTTCACAGAAAATGTTGGCAGTGTGCCCGGTTGTTATTTGTGTGGCTACTTTTTTGGACGACCATGTGGGAAAACAAAAAATAGGAATAGGGTTATCCGTTAAAAAAGAAAAGATGCTTGTAAAGATGCTAACTGAAGACAAAACGACACACGACGAACCGCACCAACAACCACCACCACCACACATCAGCAGCAGCAACAACAACAAACAACAACAACAACAACAACAACAACGACAACAACAATAAATACTCAGACACCAACAGACCAAAAAATTAATAATAGTGATAATGATAATAGACAATGAAAAAAAAAAAACCGGGACAAACTGCACTTTTTTTAGCGAAGTAGTCAGTACCTCCGTCAAACTGGGGCCCATGGTCAGGCGGACAAAGCGTTTGTCTGCAGAACTGAGGGGTCGTCAGTTCGAACCTGAGCGGGGGGGGATTTTTTTTTTTTTTTTTTTTTTTAATCGGTTTGGAAATATCGCCGTGTCACCCAGCCGTTTAAAGGAGACCTGATTCAAGATTCAGGGAAGATGAAAAGGCTGCGGACAGGAGAAGGGTGGGCTCCGCCTTCCATCATGCCGTGCCCTGGACACGGTGGACCTCCGACCGTGTTACGACTGCCCGCCAACGGCCCGACATGCTACGGGATCTTTCGTACTTCATTGGCTCGTGAAGTCATGTTTTGTCCGTCCACTGTTCGTTCGTTTGTTCTTCGTCCGTTCAGTAAGAAAGATTATGATAAAGAAAAAAAAAGAAAAAAAAAATTGTTGACCTCATTTACCCCCGTTTGGGTCTGGAGATGGATTGCGGGCCAGAGGAATAACTCAATTTCATTTGGGTGCCGGATCCGGCTCCAACTATGATTTCGATTCCAGTGATTGTTCCACACCATGATGACCACAGTTGATCACCTCCAATCTTAGACTGAACCAGTTGTACATGAAATGTCCCACCTCGTGTTGACAAAAGAGGAATAAGGACGCACAGGACGCCGATTTGTTGTGCGTGCGGTGGTGGGATCCAGGCCTGACTGAGCTTTGGTCCACAAGAGGGAAACCCGTAGTATTACGCTGGAAACGGGTTTCTCAGAGTGTGCTCCGTCCTCACTGCTCAATGCATATGCAAGCGATGGAACTGAGTTTATAACACGAGGACGTTTGACCGACGCGAATGGCGCGGCTGAACGCTAGAGTCTGTCATATAATGATGATGATAATGATAACATCAATGATAAGAAACATAGTAAGAAGGTCGATCCTATTAACTCTTTCTGAAACGCAGTGTGACGGCTGCACCCACGACATACATTCAGACCGGCAGAACTTGCACAGGTATCGCTCTTTCTGGCCGGACATACCATTCAAACCGGCAGAGCTTGCGGCCAGTTATTCGTTCTTCACTGGCCGACATTTTCTTACTTGTATCATTGTTTTGCGGCCCATCATCATGACCCGAAAGAAGGAGAGCGAGGATCATTTGTTTTAAAAGATTAGTAAACAAACAGAACGCAATGAAGATGTTCTGTCAAAGAAGATACAAAACTTGACTGCAGGGTTCGTGGTGAAAATGAAAATAAAAAAAAAGTTTATAAAAACCAAAACCTTGTGGTGGTTAGATTAGATTTCTCACCCAATTTTCAACATGGGCTTTCCTGTCTACACTGTCCTCTATCTTTTCTCTTCACTTGACAACGGGGCCTATGGCTTGAAAACGTCAGTAACTATTTTCCAAGGGGTGTCAACTACCACCAAAGGTTTTTTTTTTTTTTTATAAAACTTTAGTTTGATTTCAAGATTGTTCTGTGTTTGGTACTATTATCTTATCAAAAGCGTGTATCCTTTTTCATAGTAGGTTAGCGGCCCTTTTCATAGTAGTAACATTTTCTGAAAGTGATGTGTGTTTATCTAGCATTATTTATCTAAAAGTGTTATCCCTTTTTCATAGCAGGTGAGCGTCTTCCAGTCCCATTTCCTTCTTCTTCTTGGTTTGTTGTTTCACATGATAATTTCAGTCCAAGTTCAGACACCCCACCCACCCACACACACAAACACACACACACACACAACACACCACACACCCACACACAAACTCACCAACAACAAACGCACACAACACACACACACACCACACACACACACACACACAATAACCACACACACACACACAACACACCACACACACACACACACGTTTTGATCCCACATGCTTATTGAAAGAGACACCCAGTTATTCCCTTTTGTGGCACTTCCTGTCACACAGATTCCTTTATTATAACGATAAAGTAGATAGGGCAGCTAAAATGTGGCGCGCCAAACACCAACCTCGGTTCTTCTGGAATATCTTTAAAATAGCCTTATCGTGTTACATGAGCAGTGCAAAAACAGTTTAGTTATAAACAAATATTTAGAAAACAAATGTTTAAAAGTTTGCATCGAAGATGATAGAAACATGACATTTAAAAATCAGTTTGTATTTGATATTTACAACTACCCAATTCCAAAAAACGTTAGTCAAAATAAAAATATATTGCGGTTGAGGTATAGGT
>JADBJO010019471.1:17500-33203 GCA_016801955.1 Conus betulinus | reverse complement strand
GGGTGGGAGGTGGGTGGGGGGGGGGGGGGGGGGGTGGGTGGGTGTGAGGGGGTGGTGGTGGCGGAGGGTGGGCTGGTGGGGGGTGGTGAGGGGTGACAGAAGTGGTGGGGGCGTTGGGTGAAAGGACACAGAAGGGGGTTGAGAGGCACGCACCACTTTTGGGTCGCGTGTGCAGAGAGGTGGGGTGTGGACAGGTAATTAATGGGATGGAAAGCTTTATGTCTGCTATGCAAAGGTGAGGAATTATGTATGTCAGATGAATTTTATCTGTTGTTGCTGTATAAATGTGTCGGTAAACATTTTAAGGTGACCCTCTGCATCACCTGAATTATTGGCATAGTCAGCACAGCGTGGATGGGAAAAACACAGATAAACAGGTACCGGTGAGGAGAAAGGTAAGAGGTTTAGCGGCGGACCCTTGGTGTGGGCGAAATAGGATGAAAAAAACTACGGAAGCGAAAGGAGGTGGACAACAGGAAGGTGGGACATAGAAAAAGTGTAGCTTGGGCTCACTAGTGTTGGTTCCATCAGATCACGGGATTTATGGTGTGGACTGGGGCCGTGAGTATGTGGAAGATGCTGACCGGCCAGTTATATACTCAGGTTAGAGAGTCTGATACGTGAAGGTTATGAAGAGAAATTTGTGTTGTTGGATACTAGTCATCCTCTAATGAGAATTTAAATGTAAAAATGCAAACAAAGGAGAAAAAAAAACAAAACTAACAAGAATACAGAAGGAATAAGAGGAAGAATGAACGAAAAAAACTTTAAAAAGTAAACAAAAAAGATTAAAGTGATAAGGACAAAGGCAAAAAGAGAGCGACCACCATATAAACACATTTGTGTAATCAGGACACAAGCGTGTCTGCTCCAAGGGTTACGATCCCAGTTCTGTTCTGTCTCGACCCCCCCTCTCTTCTCCCAGTTTAGCCATCCTCATCACACCCCACTCTTCTGAACCCTCAATATCAGTATGCCCTCTAGCCCATTCGATTCGTTCACCCCTATTATCCCACCGGCCACCCTTTCCTTCGTCCCCACCCCCCCTCCCCTCTCTGAGCAAACACCAGATGGTGTTAGGGTCCACACTCAAGAACTTTCGTTCGGGTTCAAAGCCACACACAGAGTGTCACAGATGGTCACTTTCGTTCTTTCTTTGGTTATCTTTCTTGTTGTGTCACGTGGTCATTCAGTCAAACCGTTGCGAAATCGTAATTTGATTTGTTAACACGGCAAGGCAAGTGCGCGATGCGCACGGACGTTTGCAGAAGAATTGTGTTTGAAGTTGGGGTTTTCTTATTTGCGGATTGTTAAACAAAAAAAGTTACTAAATCAGAAATGGTGAGCAACTTTAAGATTTTGTGTACATTCTCAAGTTGTGTGGGTTTCGCTTTATTTTTATCTTCATAATGCAAGGGTTATATAATCTTTATGTGTATTATTCACGTGCGGGCAAAGTTTACTGCTCTGTGTGCGCATGTTTGCTTTGCCTTTTTGACCATATGATAAACTGCCTGTGCATTTTTTTTGTGCTTTTTTCCTTTTTTCCTTTTGTATGTGTTGTGTGTGTGTGTGTCTTTCTTTCTTTTTCTTTTTGCACTATCCATCATAGGTTCTCTTTGTCTCTTGTCATTTCCCCCATATTCACTTATTCTTCATGCGTGCTTTGATCAACTGGGTTGATCCATTCTTTTACCATCATCTCACCTCTTTCAAGCTCCTTTATCTCTGCATCTTGCTCGCCCTCTCTGCTCTCTCTCTCTCTATCCTCTCATCCCTCAATGCCCCGCTCGCCCCCGTCCCGACCCCGCGCTGTTCCCCCACCCAGGCTCCCTCCCACCCCCCCCCCACTTCTCTCTCCCTTTTTTTTGAAAGCAATTACAACCCTAATTCACCAATTCGATCTTAAGTATTGTAGGATTCTGAACCGGTGGTAAAAAAATTGGCCAGATAGATTACTACTTGCCACAATATGTAAACACAACTCGGGGGGTGTGTTGGGGACGGGAGGCCTTTGCAGTGCTACTGTGTTCCACCGATTCGAGGGAAAACCTAATAAAACTGAAAAACGAGGAGTAGATAAAAAATCGGCAGAAAAAAAAATCGGGTGAATCCGCTGGTTGCAAATCGAGTTTTTCAATACGCGAGGAGCGAGGAGCCATTACTAACATCATAAGGTCTCGTGTAAATTTCGCATGAGACGGTAAGTCGCCCATTTTGTCTGAACGCGTCGGCCCAAGATGCTACGAAAGTAAAAGTACCACTAGGACACTAGTAAAAGCCAAACAAATGGAAGTAGGAAGTAGTGTGGGTCGAGTAGCATTCGGAAAGATGGTGTTTATCGATGTAATGAAATCTGAGCATCACGTGGTTTGTCGTTTACTTTGTCGGGTGGTTGGAGATGCTCAGATTTCATTACATGATTAACACATTTTGAATGCTACTTTTCGAAATTTTTGGAGAGGGCAGGGAGAGGGAAGAGAGAGCGAGCGGGAGAGGGAGGGAGGGAGCGGATGATGGGCCGCAAGCAGGGAAGGTGCATTTTTATGCCTTCATCAGTGGGAGCCAAATCTGATAGAAAGACCTAGACACTAAGCCGAAGACTGCGAGCATATTGGAGCGTAGCCACGTGCGACACCTGTATCACCCATTATAAAAAAAAAGAGTTCAGCCTACTAGCCAATCGACCCTATTTTTTTTTGGCCACATCACCTGTAATCACAATTTTTTGTTTTACCCCTTGAAATCAGCCTATTCAAAAAAGCTTCCAAATATATCTATTGCTAACGAAACGTTTGTTTACAGAAAGATCGTAAATATTTCATTAAGCTAGCATTTGTTGACAAAAAGAACTCTGATTGAAAAACGAACACACAACTTTTCACATCATCTATCTATCTATCTATCTATCTATTATTAAAATATTATGGAAGCCTTCAGGTTGAGTCTGTTTGTATACACAGAAAAACCTACTCGAGGCCTTGGTGGTTGTATAGATGTCTGATAGGTTGACATTACTGAGCTTCTTTCGTCACGTCGTTCCCTCCTCCCCTGCCAACCCCTGCCCTCGCTACCATCTCCGTAGCCTCCCTCTTCCCAGTCCCCCACTCCCTTTTTTACAAACCACACCAGTCTTGTTAAGTATCAACTCTGGCAACCTGAGGACTTGTTGGGGGCAACTGTTTGTTTACAAGCGGCTCGATCGTTGTTGACTCCCTTTGGTAAAACAATACGCTGGGCGATCTGACAACAGCTGATTGCCGATTTATCACCACTTGTACAAAACTGCCAGGGGAAAAAAAACGTATCTCCCCCGTGAATGCAGAGTACTAGGGAAAAGGAAAAATTAGGAGAGGGGGGTGGGTGGGAGAGGGAGGATTAGGGGTGTGGGGCGGGAGCCGAGAGATGTGCCAGGTGGGGGTCGGGAACAGATTTATAGCAAAAAGAATTTCCCCTGTGTTGAGCCCAAAGCCCTCTCTTCCATGTAATCTTTCTTTGTTCTCTTTTTCTTTCTGCTCGCTAGAAGTTAATTGCTTCTACCAAAGTCAGTCGTGAAATCTTTCTTCATGGGCTGAAAGTTCACTTCAGTAATATGGTTGAAAAAACTTGTTCAAAACGTTGAATTTTGACAAACTATCGTGGTACAGATAAGCGTCGCAGAATTGCGAACTACACGGGTGTCGATCCTCATCAGAGGCTTTATGCATAATTTTTAGTTTTCTATGGACCCGTTCCTACCCATAACTGTGTGTGCGCTATGGAGCTGAAGCATGAGTGGGGGGAAAAAACTAGAATGACACAGATTACATTCATCCACTTCAATGGATACGTCTTCGAAGTGATACTCAAAATTTTCCTGACTAGGCTCAACAAGGTGTGGCGGGATCACCGGACCTGCTTACCTTCATGATGAGTTGGTTAAGAAAGAATAGACCTTCCTCATCATTACTATTGTATCATCATCTTTTCCCTACGATACAAAAGTGTCCACTCGTTGTATGGAATGATGAGGAGGGCACCAGCAAAAGGGCATACAGCATGAATGAATTTAGCGTGTTCACTGGGACACAAAATAATCTGTAAACCAGCTATCTCATTCCTCAAAACAAGCCAGACATTCAGGCAGCACATTGGTGAATGAACCGTGTTTCGTTAAAAAAAATGATTTGCGTCGTGTGCAATGAATTTGCGTCGTGTGCTGATGAAAATCAAGGCGCCCAGTGTGCCATTGTTCGCTATTTCTGATTGAAATGTTTAGTTTGCATACAAGGGAAAAAACGCCATGATGTATGCATACATAACCGCACATAGCTGGCAATGACTTGTTTCATCTTATAGGATTACATCATTTTTATTCTAAACAATTCAAAATAAAAAAGATGTAGCATACTAGCATCTATTCGTATTCCATTATTTCTCTCATGAAACACATTCTCACCAGTGTTGTACGCAGTTGTATATGAAAGCTGGTGGTCTCACTCCAGTCACTCCTGTTCATATCTGGAGTGCTAGCCACCAACATACAGTCTCTCACGGCCATAAACCTTCAATTCATAACGAAAATGTTTAGACTATCATGTAAAACGCCCGCCGACCACCCCACTCCCAGCACCCCTAAATCAACCCCTGCTCAAAAAACGCAAAAAAAAACACAACACACACACACACACACACACACACACACACAAAGAAAATAAAAAAACGTGTCAGTCAATAGATAGGCTTAGCACATTGTTACAGTGGTGTTGTGATTTCCATGCCAGCGGAGGACAAAGAGAGTTAAACATAGAAGGCATCCAAGCTCCTCACCACAGAACTTGAAGAGGCTCCTTGAACTGTCTGCCTGGGGTGATAGGGAAGTTCACTCATATTCTCATCATAGAACTTGAAGAACTTGAGGTGACTGGTTGGATAGATTTGTGAAGTTCAAACGAACCGTTACCAACGAACCCAAAGAACAGAAAGTGACAGGTTGGGTAGATCAGGGAGGTTCACACAGACCCTCATCTGTCACTTCCTCAGAAAGCATTGCAGAGACAGTACAGATCAGTATCCACAAACCGACGCCCGCAGCATGTATCCTTACGTTTACAATTCTTGATGCTTGCTGTGCGTCTTGTTTCCCTCACTGCTGTGACGGGTTTCCGATACCCCCCCCCTCCCCCTCGTTATTGAAATATGATTTATCCATATGCAGGGATTGCAGGGGGGTATACACAGAAGTATTTACGCCCTTCACAACCAAAAAATGCACTCCTCGGCATAGGCACCACACTCTGTCACTCACATCGGGGCCCGCACAAAAGGTGACGGGAAACCAATAACATTTCATTGAAAATAATCAAATTTTATTTGAACTTGACTCCAAAGCCCCCACCCGTCATTACACAAAACACACTATCTGTATGATACAAAAACTGTAAACACGTCATACAGATAATCTCATAATCGCATCCCTGTTCTCTAGTTACTCTTACTTAACCAGGAAAAGACAACATTCCACTATTCTGGTTTGACACACTTATAAACTTAAGAACAAAATAAAAACAGCCATAAACTTGCCAGCAGCCATTCCATGGTTAACCGTCAGTTTCTCTCATCCCACTGTGCAACTACGAGCGAAGCTGAAGCTGCCCACACTGTTGTGTCCTCGCGATTGGCCAAATCCCAGTTGGGGGACACTGGCAACGTAGCGTTGCACCCGCACACCTCAGACCGAGTGTGTCCCGGATCGGACTCCACTGCACTTCGCCCTCTCCACGGAAAGGGCTCCTGTCGGCCTCTCCCACAGGTCTTCTCTGGCTGCAAAACACCCCACCGTTGTCTGGCAGCTCCCTGTCTAGGCTCCAACAGGCTGGCACGTCTTGCTGTCCACTGTCCTCCCCACACGGGAGACAATTCTTCTCGTCGTTTGGCTCCGAGACTACAGCAACCTCCACTGTCTACGTCCCCCACCCCCGGAGACAATTCTAAACCGTCGTCGGCTTCGAGGCGACAACAAACCTCTGCTTCTCGCTGTATTTTCTTGAGCCTCAGCAAGACGGGCGAGTTCACTTTCGCTTAAGTGAGTCACACACTTCCTGGGCTTTGAGCATCTTGTATCCATTCTCAAAGAATGAGGGAGAACCTGAGTTAATTGGTTCAATCAATGGAATCACTGGCACCACACAATAAATCCCCGAGTTTATTTTCATTCCCACCAATGGAATACACTAGTCACCACCACAGCTGCTAGCACGAACAAAGACGGATACCAAGTGGTTAATGCACAACCTCCACTTCGAACTCATGTTTCGATTCCCTGAAGCTACCCATTGTACTGACAGCGCTGGACCTCATCACAAGCCAGGACTGATGCTTCAAGTATTTACTTACACTCTATAGACAACAAGGGGCAAATCACTAAAAAGGCCGAAGCCTTCCATTCATTCCAGGAAGCAAGAACAACTGAAATGGTCACTGTGTCCTGCCTACAGGGCTGACGGTCACCAAGCCGTGACGGTCACCATGACACGATCGCCCCCTCCAGGCCCACTGGAGACCCAGTGAATAGACATTGGTCGAGAGGAAACTGTTGCGACCGGCGCATGTTCTTGTTACTCCCCCCCCCCCACCCCCCCCCCACCCCCCCCCCGCCCCACAAACCCCCCCCCCCGAACCCCCCTCCGAACAGCGAACCGCTCCCAGTAACTCTCCCTACTTCAGTACATACGACTGGGGGTAGTCACCTATGGTGTTGCTGAGTTTCGCACACTTGAATAACCCAAGGAACTTGAAAAGTACCCTTAATTTGCCTAAATGCCCTGAGAACAGACTATTCGGCGGACTCATGACACTCACAAACATGGGACAGTTTTTTTCGCATCTTCGCTTTTACTTTGAACCAGTTACGTGTCCACCATTGGCGGGTTCCTAATTTGTTACATAAAAAACTAGCAAATCAAGACTTTCCACAATCATTGCGCAGCATTTTCTATAACTTGCTGAATCATTTACAGATTTACATCTTTATCATCCTATTTGGTATTTGAATTGGAAAAAACAGCCTTGTATTTATTGGTGATTTTTTTTCTTGTTGGAAGGGATGAGAGGGGGAGATGAGATGGTGTTGAGAGTACACACTGAGAGGGGGGTGGACATGTACGCTTTTTGGGTGTGCATAAGAGGGGGTCTTCGAGTCAAAAGAGCGAGGATGATCGAAAGCTTCTACTCTGCTGTGCAAAGAAAGAATGAGTTAGAACACCAGTTGTTTATATTATAATCTGTAAATGTAAGATAACATTTTAAGTGTCTGCATCACTGTACGTCATTGTACCGTCAGCTACACAGCGTGGAGGAAAATACGGGAGATAAGGGGTAGCGAGTAGGAAAAGGTAGCTGGAGGACACTTGGTGAGGGTGATGGAGTGAAAAGCAGGTAGATGGACCCAGATATATAAAGCTAGCGGCCTGCTATTATGTTCAGTCCTTCAATCGATTTAAGATGGTATGACCCCGTAACAACGTTTCATTATACAGGATTAGGGATTTTGATGGGGGTGTAGTGGGGGGATGGGGGGGGGGGGACGTGGATCTTCTACTGGACGTTCCTCCCGGATGGTTAAAAAAAAAAGACACATGAAGCGGAATGAAGAGATGAGAGAAAGGTAGAAGAAAGAGAAGAGGAAAAATGCAAAACAAAAAAAATGTATCAAAAGATATATCAAAGAGAAAAAATAGCAAGGAACAGATAACATGTGTGTGGTTGTGGACAATGGTCTGCTCCAGGCGACCCCATTTTGCCCCCCACCCCCCCCCCCCACCCCCGCACCCCCGCCCCCGACCACCTTCCCTCTTCCCAATGTATCCATCCCTCACAATCCACCCTTCTTCCTGTCCATCCGACATTCTTCTGTTAATCCCACTGTTCAATCCCTTACCCTCATCACCCTTGCTTATCTCCGACCACCCTTTTCCCCCTCCCTCCCCTCCTTTGCAAACACAGGTGACTTGAAGGTCCACCCTCAAGGCCTTTTTGGGTGTAAAGTCCACATTACCTATGAGCCTACTTACACTGTCACAGTGTGGTAATTTCTCGCTCCTCTGCACTGCTTTCTGTTCATCACGTAGGTACTATTCAGTCACATTTCGGACAGCGGCAGACACATTCGGACGTACCGGGATTTTTTCTGTGTACGCTGCCTATAGAACAATAGAGACTACGGACTGCAAAGAAACTGATGGAGAGCCCTGAAAATGGTGAGCAACTGATTCAGATTTTGTCTATGGTCTTTACGTTGTATGAGTTTCATTTTTTTTGGTCTTTATATGTAGTGGTATTTATTCACATGCTGATTATTACTTCAGCAAAACTACTTTGGGTGCCGTTTTGTCGTATGTGTGTGGCTGTCTGCATTTTATTTTTTTTGACTGCGAATTAGTAAACAAACGTCAGTCTGTTGTTTGTGTGCTTTCCGTCATATGTTCTTTTATTTGTGTTATTGGTCGGTTTTCACATGGTTGATTCATTCCTTCAATGGGCCGTTTGATCAGCGACTCTTTCCGTATTTTAAATAGCCTCTATCCTATTACGTTCGCCGTCTTTCTTCTTCATGAGAAACTTTTCTAATCCCAATTCACTGATCGAATAATGACTGGGACTGACGACTGCGACACAAAAAAAAATGAAGCGCGAAAAAAAAGGTTTACAAGTTGCTAGACGCACAATGTATAAAAAGCATCCAGTGCGTGTTTTCACGGAGGGCCACCAATTTTCCACCAACTGAAGGAGAAAATTTTAAACCTGAAGAACTGCGGGAGGGGAAAAAATCGTCGGTGCAAAAAGTCAGCGAATTCAAGTAGCGAAATTCGCGTTTTCTATACTCGAGCAGACATACGAACATCACGAGATCGAATGCGAGAGGGAAAGAGGAAAGTCGCCCATTTCATCATTCACATAGCATCGGCAAGATGCTGCGAAGAGTTAAAAGAGACTGACGCAAAGACCCGAATATAATTTTCCTGGTCCAGGATGGACCGTAAAGTGGGACAAAACAAACAGATCACTTAATTTTTATTTATTTTTCTCATGCGTATGGCACCACTTTGAAACGCACGTTTATATAAATTCCCGCTTTTCGTCGGTGGGAACCAAAATCTGACTAAAAGATCGGGGAAACAAAAGCCAACGACGGGGTATTGATTTTATGTTATTGAGGGAAGTGTAGGGGTAGGCTAAACGTGTGTTTGTCAGATATTTAAAATAGATTCTAGAGAACTATCTGACAACGTTTTTTTACCATGTGATAGCAGTAACCCCATTTTTCTTTTTGTATTTGAAATCAGTTCAAAAATAGTTCCCTAAATCATATATATTTGTTACAGGAAACGTCGTTTCTATGTTTCACCGCTCGTGTAGCACACACATCCAGCACACACCACAGGACACACACACACAGCCACGACACACACACACAGCACACACGACAAACGCGTTGCACGTTGACTGGCGGGTATATTTAGACGTATAGTATAGCACTGGGCCTTGTTAAAAAAATGACATCGAAACATCCCGATCGGAAAAAAAAAAAAAAAAAAAAAAAAGTCGGGGTAATTGTGACACGAACAGCCTCTCTGAGAACTCAGACCAATATTTGCACGCCTATATAGGTCTCGCGTGAGTACAAGTAGTGTATTTCATATAGACGCGTTTGTATGGAGGAGGAGGGGAGAGGAGAGGAGGAGAGAGGAGGAGAGAGAGAGAGGGGGAGGGAGAGAGAGAGGGCGGAGGATGAGGGGGAGAGGAAGGGGGGAGGGGAGAGAGGCAGAGCGCGAGGACGGAGATTGGGGGAGTAGATCGGGAGGTGGGCGACGAGCTGAGGAGCGGGAGGGTGGAGAGGAGGAGGTAGGGGAAGAGGAGAGGAGAGAGGGAGAGAGATGATGATGATGATGATGATGTATGATGATGATGGAAAAGTTCCAGTGAAAATTGAAAATGGCGGGGGGAGGAAAGCATGAACACAGGGCTTCATCCTACCCCACCTAGCCCCGTTTGCTTTTGTGATCTCAAAAACACCACTATTTCCACTCGAAGTAGTTGTCAGCAGAGCTTACGGTTGGCCTAACAACATTTTAACTGGGAATGTAAGTATGATTGATGTTCATGTTTTATTCAGTATTTTTTTTCTAATTTTTATCTGCATAACCTTTATACATTTGTTCACACTGCAGCGCGTAAATCTATCCGATACGTTCTGTAATCAAACAAAAGGTGCATGTTGTACGAGTGTTGTTTTCATTGCTGATAAACTTTAAAGCCGATTTTGAGATATATCTGACTACAGGGATCATTGATATCAAAAATATTACTGATAAAATTCAAACTCACTTCTCTCTGTCTGTCTGTCTGTCGTCTCACACCACATACACACACACCCACACTCCACACTAGCACACCACAAACACACACACACAACATTGTTAAAAACCACTTGTAAAAAAACTCATTCAAGAAGTCTGGTGCCGATGAAAATTTCGAAGTTAGCATAGTGCTGGAGCTGTCTACATACTTGTAATTATCTAGGGAACTTCATCCAAACTTCACAACTGTGGGCTGCACATTCAACTTTCAATACTGTTTATTACCTTGAGAAGATTTACATCTCCTTAAAGATCTGTATGTGGAGGCTTCTTGGAAAACGTAAACGAGTCTGAGAGAGAGACAGAGAGAGGAGAGAGAGGAGACGCGAGGGAGAGAGGAGAGAGAGACAGACCGACAGAACAGACAGACAGACCAGAGACAGACAGACAGACAGAACTTTATAAGTCGGATGGCGTTTATTCCATGTTAAGGTCATTGCCTGTTTTCGGAAGTGGGGTATGGAGAACACCGTGAGCTGTATATGAATTTTACAGAAGTCTAGCGCAAAACTGGGAGGAATTTCTCTTACGAAGTCATAAATATCCAAACGAAATGCCTTGAACAAGCAAATTGAGATATTTCTTTATTATCATTCTTTCTGAGATGCGAGAAACAGGGACTTAATCGAAATTGACAGGGAGCAATGGAAAACTTTGTTTCGTAGCATCGTCGCTCTTCGAATAATTTACAGAGCCTAAACAAAAGCAGCGTCGTCTTCTTTTCCATTTTTTGCATTGTGGACAAGTCAGATGCACTTCGTCTCTTTCCATTTTTGCATGTGGACCAAGTCAAATCCATCCCAGTTATGTTTACTGTAACACCACCAGTGCTGGAGCAAAAAAACAAAAAAAACAAAAGACAGGTCTGAAATTCCCAGTCTAAATTTGGTCATAATAAATTCGAAGTGTTTCTTCCGATATCCTTGGCGGTTACAAGTTTGACATCGTGGTACTGCACCACAATGTCCCCTACCTGGAAATCTATCGCTAGTTTTCACATTGAAGTCCCCGATCCTGCAAAAGCATTCAACCAATCTGGTCTTTAAGTTCAGTTAAGTTCAGTTAGTTTTATTTAACGTCTTTTCATCACAAAGATGATCTTAGACCTTTTAAACTGCAAGAGACATTCCATGTACTATTAGCACCTCCCCCAACCCCCCCCACAAAAAAAAAAAAAAACAAAAAAAAAAAATCACTATTCAACTATCTCATATTTTTCACACTTTCTGGGGACTGAGCATAAAGCAATATCCAATTCACCATGGTTCTTTACCCACCTATCAACATTGTCAGAATTATTTATGACAAATTCAATATCCTTAAAGTAGAGCCTTCAAATAAAAGATGACGATTATATTCTCCTGACTATACACGCTTTACCTCTGAAATATTGTCTTATGAAAATATTCTTTCCTTTACGCTGGGAGTTAGTTAACCAGCATTTCAATGAAAGATGACGAATTGATCATGGCTCAGAATTACCACGTTATACCTCGTGAACATTGACGCCATGTATACCGTAACTAAATGAATCTTAGATATCTTGGAGCATGATAAAAACGACAAATTTCTCTTTAAAATCTTTCTTGTCCTATTCTTTCCAATCGCTGGACAATTCATGCGGAGAAAAATTAAGGACGATTGTTAAGGGGTGTTTCAAAAAATTGTACAAGCGCCATGCTTTGCCAATTTGTCGCTCAATTCAGTCCCTTTTAAGCCACAATTTGAAGAACCCAACAAAAATCAACTGCATATCCTCGGGAAAGGAAACATTGTAACAGATGCTTAATTTCAAAAAGAAGATCCGTTTCTAATTTTAGAGTTTCCAGTGCTTAAAGATTGTAAAACTGATTTTGATGCAAACACAATGTAACACACTATAAAATGATACTGGCGTGTATAAGATGTAGTCAGAGAATAATGCATATCGCTCTGGGATGTATTAAATTGAAAATTCTCATGCCTAGATAGATCTGTTTTCCACATTTAAGGTGGTCTAGGAATCCAGCTCCACTGTCAGCGTTTACCTTATTGAACCATCTGTACATACTTGTAAAGATAAATCCCAAATGATCTCATTTACAATGAATCGAATTTGAAAACCAAATTTTTTGCCACTTGCAACTTTCTGTCACAGTAGTAATTCATCATCAGTTAGGCTTTAGATGCTCCATTGGGCAATTCGGAACAATAGATAATTCATTTCCGTTAATTTTAACCGGCTAGTGTGACTAAATACAGTTTGATATAAAAACAGCTCAACAAATCGATATATCTTATGATATGGTCGTCTTTAATTCACAAAGGCTCATTAGGCATACCTGGACTCATTCCAAACTCAAATTGAATCTAGTTACAATGTAATTAAGGAAACCCAATTTTTTTTGTTCACTTGCAGCTAGGTCTTACAGATCAGAGGCGACGGGCGTGGCGGATGGCTGGAGAGCGAGAATTTTAACCGGTTACTGAGTGACAGAGAGAAGATAAGAGAGAGAGATAGGTACGGGTCTCCCCATTGACAGGGGCATTAGGTGTTGGATTTCCAACGAGCTGACGAGGGGAGGAGAGAGAGATCGAGCAAGGCAAGAGAGAGCGAGCGAAGAGCGAGAGGAGAAAGAGAGGAGGGAGAGAGAGAGGAGAGTTGATGAAATATTTTGCAAAAAAAAGAAAGAGAAAGAAATAGAGAGGAGTATCACCCTGAATGCTCGCTCTCTTTAATATTAAAATTTTCACTTTTACACGAGTTTTTTACTCGCACTATTAGTCATTTGCACTCCAACTGGATATATTGTTAAGACGTTTCGCGCTTTTCGTGTGTCACCCTATGCTACCCGTATTACAACCAAGGAAACCATCATTCCATCACCTGCTGGCCACAGGCCACAGTCACAACATGCACCAAAACGATAGACAGATAGACAGACAAGACAGGACAGGGGGCAGCTAAGTAGACAGATATGAACGTAGTGGAAATCAATTTTCAGGACACAAATAAATCTTTTGAAAATCTTCTGCTTGTGTGCTGTCTATATGCGGCAAACAAAAAAAACTACTCACGGGCGTCGTGTTGTTGATGTATGGATCTCTGGTGGTGTTTTACCTACATGTGTGTTCTTTCTCACGTCCCCTCCCCCCCCCCAACCCATGGATTTTACACACAAAAAGTATTAAATTTCATCTACCTCCCACCAATACCCCACCCGCACCCACCCACATCTTCGTCTCATGTGAAAGTACTCTATAACCTTTTTTTTCTTTTTTTTTTTGCTTTCTTTTCTTTCTTCTTTTTTTTTTTTGTCTGTACGTGTATGTCTGTCTGTCTCTTTTCTACACCGGATGTAAATGGCCCCACGATTTATTGTAAAAAGACACTTCTTCCGGGTTGAAAGTTGACTTCAATAGTATGGTTTGAAAAAAAAGCTGTTTCAAAACGTCTGAATGTTGACCAGCTACCTTGGTGCAGTGGTAATAAGAATCGCGGGAATGGCGAACTGGGAAAGGACGTGGGTTCGATCCTCATCAGAGGTATATATGTTGTTTCAGCTTTTTTTTTCATTTGAATGGGTCGCTTATGCCCAGGAGGCAGAACTGTTGTGTGTGTGCAAGGGGCTGTGAAACGGGACGACTAGATCACAGAGTTCACTTTCATCCACTTGTATGTATCCGTCTCGAGAGGTGTTGCTCAAATTATCTGATTGTTTTTGCTTGAAATGTTAAAGTTTCCGTAGAGGAAAATGCAATGAATGCATACATAGCCACATACTGCTTGCAAGCACTTTTTGATTGTATAGCAATTACAGCATTCTACTGTAACATTCAAAGAGAAAGAAGTGTAGTATCTACTTGTGTTCCATCACCATTGTCATGAGCACGTTTCCAGCTTTATGTTTGTAGGCAGTTTGTGGAGGAAAGCTGGTGGTCTCACTCCTCCAGTCATTTTATTTGATGTCTATAGTCTAGAATCTCTGTGGCCAAAATGAACGTTTCAATTCAAAACGAAGTGTGGGGTCAGTAGATTTTAAAGAGTGCTTGGAGTGTGATTCATTTCAATGCCCAACAAAGGACAAATTGTATGTGGGGGGTCGATTTAATCGCCATAAAACTGAGAGCTCCTGAGTGTGATGTCATTTCCATGCCAACAAAGGACAAAGTGTTTACAACACCTGAGGGAAAGTGACTAGCTCCTCGATCATACAACTTGAAGAGCTCCTTACAGTGAACCGTCAGGGTGTCGATCATCAGAGAAGTTCACATTGAGCATCCCTACAGCACCTGAAGAACTGAAAGTGACTGTCTTGGTAGATCAGAGAAGTTCACGCTGACCATACCATAGAACTTGAAAACTCTATGTGACTGGCTGGAGAAATCAGGGAGGTTCACAGTCTCTCACCAAAGAACTTGGAAGAGCTCTCCTTGAAGTGACTGGGTGGGTAGATCAGGGAGGTTCTCACAGACCTTCACCATAAAACCTGAAGATTTCTAAGTGACTGGCTGGGCAGATCAGAGGTTCTCACAGACCCCTACGTGTCCCTTCCCGCGGAACCATTGCAGACAACACGTCAGCAACACATATGAACAACCGACGCCAGCACCATGCATCCTAACACATGATTCTTGATTGTTGCTGTACGTGTTTGTGTACTCACAAATAGGCAGCAGCTTTTGCGCGTCTTTGTTCCACTCAGAACAATAACACTGCACCTTTTGGGTGTTTATGATTTGCTGCTGTAAAACTCAAAAGCTCATCCGAATTTTCCATTAGCCTTGCGCATGTTTGTATATAATTACGATATCATTTACAGATTTCACGTTTCATTCATTAACCTATTTGGCTCTGCCACTTAATAGATAAAAGCCTTGTCTTTTTAGGATCGTGTTTGGGGGTGTGTGTGGTGAGGGGGGGGGGGGGGGGGGGGGGGAAGTGAAGCGGGTGATGATAGAGACAGGGCGGTGAGTGAGGAGTAACATTTTTTGCTGTACACTGGAGGATGGAAAGTGTGTGGGGTAGGATGGGAAGCTTCTAGTTTGCTGTGCAAAGGTTATAATTACAGTAACAGCTGTGTTTTACCTGATGTGCTGTAAATGTTTGATAGCATTTTAAGTGCCTGCACTGTATAGTCAGCACAGCGTGGAGGAACTGATAGATAACAAGTGCAGGTGGGGAAAGGTGAGAAGCAATGGGGGGACACTTGTGGGGCGAAGAGAGTGAGGGGGGTAGTTGGATGTATAGGCAGGTAGCTGACTCAGTGAGCTGTTCCTTGAAATAAAGTTCTGGATTTGGCCTTTGGGAAACCAGTGATAATTGA
>JADBJO010019471.1:0-12500 GCA_016801955.1 Conus betulinus | reverse complement strand
GTATAAAAGATGTAGTTTACAGAAAAAAAGAGCAGAGAAGGCAGAACGAAGGTAAGATGAAATGGTACAGAACAGAAACATGATGAAGAGAAAGGAACATGACATAGTGAATGCAACATGGTATATAGAATTTAAAGTGGTATAGGTAAGGGGCGTAGTATATAGATGAAGGGACGTTGTGCAACGACGGTGAAATCATACAGTGAACGAATATCGCATAGGAATGGGAAACTCTACAGAGAAAGGCCTATGGTACATAAAAGGCGATTTTGGTGTGGCGAAAAGGATATTGAATAGAGATAGAAAAAAAATCTACAGTAAAGGCAATATGACACAGAGCACGGAAAATTGCGTAGAAAAAGAGACAAAGCATCTATGGGAAAGCAACATTGTACATAGGACAAGGTTTGGCAAAGAGATGGGGACATGGTAGAGGAAAAGTATTGAAGTGTTTTCCCTACACTCGATTGACGGTGAGATTAACGTCCTATCGGCCTGTGGCCCTTAAGGACAAGGTTCCTGCAGACATATGTCTATATATTTGTGGCAACTGCTGTCATCTGGCAGTGGTAGGTAGGTTTCAATGGGGGTCGTCGTATTCGTCTCCCAGAGCTCGTGTTGGCTCAATTCTGGGTCCCTACACTCAAGAGAAGTTCGTTTATATACCTAGCACTTCTGCACTCACACACACGCACTCTACCTTGCCTGGTCAGTCCAGACTCCGGCTTGGGGGTTTCATCAGGATTCTTTCCCAAATCCTTCACTGGCATGAACTACCAAGTAAGGTCTAGCTCTGTATGTTAAGTCTCTACGGAGAGAGAGAAAGAAAGAAGAGAGAGAGAGACAGAGAGAGAGAGAGAGAGAGAGAGAGAGAGAGAGAGAGAGAGAGACAGAGAGAGACAGTCAGAGAGACAGGCAGACAGACAGAGACAGACAGGCAGACACACACACACACACACACACACACACACACACACAGAGAGAGAGAGAGAGAGAGAGAGAGAGAGAGAGAGAGAGAGAGAGAGAGAGAGAGAGAGAAAGTGAGTACCGACTCGCTGTGGATAAATAAGAAGCAACCTACAGACAGTATTTTCAGTCGCTCAAACCCAACCTCAACATACGGTACCCACATTTGGAGATGGTATTTCCCCTTGAAAGAGCACCACGCGTGATCGGTGAGTTAGATTCCGTTCTTGTCGCTTTTCTCAATCATCCATTCATTCGATGCTTGATCATTGCTTTTCTTTCCCTCTCTTACAAATTAATTTTCCTGTCACACCCCCCCCCTCTCTCTCCCTCTCTTCGTCTACCCCTCCCCCTCTCGTTCTCCTGTATGTTCATATCTTTTTCCCTTTTTCTCTCTTTCTCACTCATATCACGGTCTAGTGAAACGTTATTTCTGTGAGGCAATGTCTATCCTATTCACTCACTTGTTAGCATGTAATAGACATTTCTAGCACAGCATTTCGAACAATGTTTAAGAAAGCACTAAAATTCTATTGAATGTTCGATGACATCATGTTCGTACTCAGAATTGTATAACAAGGTACATTGCGCGCCTATCGTTGTTGTAGAATATACGTAAGGGAATAGGAAACACTGTGACATTCAGACAGATTAGACAGGATTATGATAACCATGGTCACAAAACAAAATGGAGAAGGACTGTTCAGAAGAAGATCAATCATGCAGGTATTCAAGAGCTGTAGTTTGATTTACATACTGAGGAAACCATAAACAGGACTAACGGAATACTAATCTTGATCGGAAAAAAAAAATTTGGAAAGTGTATATTCAAATTTTCCATCTAAACAAGTTTCTTATTCTTCAAAGTTTTTTTCCCCCCTCTTAGGACCAGTATATAATTCTATGTCGATGTACAAATCAATTGCTTGGCACAGTCTGTATGATTTAGTTAACATTTCCCATTAGACAGGAATGGTATTCATGAACAATGGTTGATATGTACACTAATGTATCAGTTCTTTACATACAACGATTTTGAATGAAATAATCAGTAGCCCTGAAAATCCACATACATTGTTGAATCGTCTCATTTGCGGGAAAAAAAGGCCACCATAGCCCCAATGGTTTTGAACGAAAGATTCGGTAGCCTTATTTGTGTGAAAAATCTACCAGTTACCTTTGTATCGGTCATTACTAAGCAAATCTTAAGGCACTTCAGCTCTTGTCACACTGGCCGTTTTTCTCGCTCGAGCGCAAGAACAATTCGTTAGTCTTGCTCTCTCCCTCGCCTCGCCACAAGACCAGTCGCACAAGACGAGTTGCGAGGTAAGCAATATGGTGATCGACTGGCCGTACGACTCAGACACGGAAATCCTCCCTTCGGCGGTAAACTCCATGTTGTTTGTTCAATTCAACGATTCGTTTTACCTTCGTTATTTCAATGAAGGGAACTGATTACCTCGGCAATCTCAAAGGAAAAGGACGAATTGTTGATCGTGGCTGCAACGGTGTTAGAAGAACAAAACCATAGAAATATCGTATTGAAAGGGGACAGTGGGCTGCAGAGAGCATTATTAAGCGTCTTGTCTGAAACGCTGAGCATAAGGCGCCCATGCTCTTCTACACAACTATTCGAGTGGTCGCGCGCGCGTATTTGTGTGTGTGTGTGTGTGTGTGTGTGTGTGTGTGTGTGTGTGTGTGTGTGTGTGTGTGCGTGCGTGCGTACGTACGTACGTAGGGGGGGGGGGGGGGGGGGGCTGCTTGCTTTAGCACTGGACAGAGTGCCTTCTTTATTATTCAAGAACACTCTATTCCTTTTGTTTAGCAAGATATTTCTAGCGCTTTTATCCCTTTCAGCCTTTTCTGTATTTATCTTTTACTTTAAAGGCGAGACACTGAGGCAGAGCTGAAACAACAGGGGACAACTGGACTGGAATGACCAGAACAGCCCAGAACAGAGAGCGATGGCGAAGGGTCGTCGACGGCCTATGCTCCACTGGGGGCGATGGGCATGAATGAATGAATGAATGAATGAAGGTGCTTCATTCCATGTGGAAGAAAAAAAAACTTCTATGAGAGGATGCGACAGAGTATTTCAACTCAGACGATTGGTGACTTCCTATACAAATCTCTCTAATTGTGTATGCGAATTCGTGTTAGAGAGAGAGAGAGAGAGAGAGAGAGAGAGAGAGAGAGAGAGAGAGAGAGAGAGAGAGAGAGAGGAGAGATTTCAGAGCGACTCTCTACAGCGACTCTCTATTTCAAATTGTGTATGCGCATGCGTGTGTGTTAGAGAGAGAAACAGACAGAGAGACACTGGCAGACAGAAAAGAAGAGACAAACAGACAAACAGACAGAGAGACGAAGGGAAGGAGGGAGAAAACTGAAAGAATTTCACGCGGCCAGGCTAAAGATAACGTCGAAACATGAACTGGAGTTGCTATATAAATCATTTATGTGATGAAAATCTTAACAAAAAAAAAAAAAAAAAAAAAAAATCAGCCAAACGTCTGTATATTTCGTTCACATTTATCTACTAAGCAACTTATTAAACCAATGTAGGGCTGCATTTTGCACTAATATTGTTTACATTGCGAAAGGGTCCCTATCGGATGGTTGACTACATGAAGAATTGAACCATGCACTGATGACATTCAGCCCCCTCCCACCCTTTTTTCCCCGGCTGAATAATGATTTTCACTTGAACATTAAGGTGTGTTCTGATGTGTAGTGTGGTGCCGTGGTCAATATTCCACACCCTACGATCCCGGCCGAAGCACAGCACTGGCCGAGTTTTGTGTGTACTTTTCACAGGAACGTGGGGAGGATTCCGTCTCTCACGGTTGGACTGACGTTAAACGTTAACCCATAATAACTGACAAGACCACAGCGCGCATCTTTCGCCTGTTTAAATTCCCATTTAGATTTGTTGTGTTGCAGGCTCACACGGTTTCCACGGCGTGGACAATAGGAGAAATGGACTCCTACCTGGAGAGGTGGCAGAGCTTCCTGTCCCACTGCCGGGAAGAGTGGCTGGCGGGGAGGCTGGACGTGACGGCGGAGGAATGGCCGTGCAAGTGGTGCGGGGAGGCTTCCACTCTGAAGGGACACTGGTCTCCCAGTACTGCAACACGCACCAATCCATCCCAGTTTGTTTACTGTAACGACACTGGTACTGTGCAAGGTCTGAAATTCTCAGTCTAAATTTGGTCATAATAAAGTGTTTCTCGATATCCATTCGCATATAAAGTTTGACATCGTGTTCTGCACAAAATGTCCAAGGTAAATCTATCGCTATTTTGGACATAAAATCCCATTCCTGCCAACTGCATGCAACGAATCTGTCTCTAAATTCATATACAAATAATCAATGTCCATTCCTGCCAACTGCATGCAACGAATCTGTCTCTAAATTCATATACAAATAATCAATGTCCATTCCTGCCAACTGCATGCAACGAATCTGTCTCTAAATTCATATACAAATAATCAATCATTTTGCACCTCTTGGCTTATCAAAACATGAACAAATCCAAATTAATCTAATTTACAACGAATATTTGGAACCCAATTTCTTTCGTTTCTTGCACCTAGGTCGTAAAAACATCTTTCAGGCTTTCCGTGGTAATCTATAATTCATTTTCGTTAAGCAGTATTAAATACAGCTTATATAAAAAACTTGAACAAGCAAGGTGTCTATTGACAAAGGCATTAGGTGTTCGCATTTCAACACCAAAAAAAAATCTTTAGGGAAGAGAGAGAGAGAGAGAGAGAGAGAGAGAGAGAGAGAGAGAGAGAGAGAGAGAGAGAGAAGAGATTTTTTTTTTTAAAAGCAAGAAAGAAAGAGAAAGAAATTGAAAAAACAGACGATCATCCTGAACGTTCGCTTTCTTTGACATCAAATTTTTCGCTTTTAGACGATTATTTTTTTTTTCCCGCTGTTAGACATGCGCTCCAACTGAATATCTTAAGATGTTTGCGCTTTTCGCGTGGACCTATGCTACCTGTGTGCAACCAAGGTGCCGTCATTCCATATCATGAAGGTCACACGCCACCAAAACGATAGACAGAAGGATAGACAGACACACAAATAGAGAAAACAGATTGGCATGACGAGTGGAAATCAAATTTCAGACACAATAAATCTTTTGAAATTCTTATCCTTGTACCCGTCTGTATGCACAGAAAAAACTACTCAAGGTGTTGATGTATGGATTTGAGGCGTTTTACCTACATATGTTCTTTCTCAGGTCAACCCACGCCCGCCTTGGTCGATTTAAAGAGCTAGTGATCCAATGTGATGTGATTTCTACGCTAATTGAGGACAAAGAGTTAACACCGAGGGACCAGCTCTGCTCCTATCCTTAAACAGCTCCTTAACGTGACCGCCCAGGCAGATCAGGGAAGTTCACACTGACCGTCACCATAGACCTTGAAGATCTCGATGTGACGGCTGGAAAAATCAGGGAGGTTCACATTCTCTCACCACAGAACTTGGAAGAGGTCTCCTTGAAGAGACTGGGTGCGTACATTTGGGAAGTTCACACAGACCTTCACCACAGGACCTGAAGAATTCCAAGTGACTTGCTGGGGAGATCAGGAAGGTTCTCACAGACCCCGACTTGCCCCTTCCTCGGAACTATTGCACACACACATCAGCATCAGTCTCTAAAACCGACGCCAGCAGCATGCATCCTGGCATATATGATTCTTAATGTTTGTTTTACATGTTCTGTGCTCAAAAGCAGGTGGCAGTTTTGGCACGTCTTTGTCGCACTCAGAAAAATAGCATTGTACTGTTTAGGCGTTCATGATTTGTTGCTGTCAACTCAAAAGCACATCCCATTTTCACATGAGCATTGCGTGTGTTTGTATATACTCACGGCATCATTTACAGATTTCACATATTATTGATCAAGCTATTCAGCTCTGTCACAATAACACCCTGCTCTTTTAGAGGAGGGGGGGGGGGGGTCTTTTTGGGGGGGGGAGCTGGGGGGGGGGAGGGGGCGACAGACAGTGGTGGTGGGGTGAGGTGTACATTTTTGCTGTGCATTGGAGGACAGAAGAGTAAAGGTAGGATGGGAACTTCTAGCCTGCTATGCAAAGGTCAGAATTGGAATAACATATGTGTTATCTTAAGTGATGTAAAGGTATGATAACATTTTAAGTGACTGCACTGTAAAATCAGCACAGCGTGGAGGAACTGATAGATAAAAAGTGTGGGTGGGGAAAGGGGAGAAGCAACGAAGGACACCTGTGGGAGAGAATGAGGGGGGGGGGGTAGCTGAATACAGAGACAGGTAGCTGACTCAATGTGCTCTTCCTTGAAATAGAGTTTTGGATTGGGCTGTTGAAGCACTGGTTATAGTTGCTATTATGATGGGAAACGCGTGCAGTGGTTATTCTTTCATGATTTAAAAAAAAAAAAATCCCTCATCACCCCTTCCTTCTTCCCATCTATACCCCTCCTCTCTATCAATCCCGATGTTCACCCCCTATCTATCCACCGCCACCCTCCACCACCTTGCGCAAACACAGATGTCCACCCTCCAGAACTTCTTTGGGTGTAAAGTCCACACTGTATTACGTTATCTCTGAGCCTCTTAGTGTCACAGCTGTGGTCATTTCGCTCTCACTTAATTAGCTTTCTTAGTTTATCACGTGGTGATTAAGGTAAGCGTAACTATTAAAACGGCTGCAGAGGCTGCTTGGTATTTTACAAGGCAAAAGTTCGCAAGAAGTGTGGCAGGCAGATTCAAAGAAAGTTTTGTGTTCTGTGACCACTGATCTTCAAGTTAAAAAGCAATTCACCATGGAGAACCCAGAAATGGTAAGCAATTTGACTCAAATTTTGTGTACATTCTTAACCTTTTGTAGGTTTCGCTACTGTTTGTTGATTTTTTTTCACACATCTGAGTATATGTTTCTCTTTTTTTTTTAATCTCGGCAAATTCTTTCGTTGTCCTTTGTGCATTTTTTACTTTCATCTTGTCTTTTATTTTAAGCCAACAGAAGTATCAGTCAGCTTGTGTATTATACTTTTCGTGGTTTCCATCGAATGATTGTGTTCTTGTCGCTTTTCCCTATCATTCGTTCGTTCTTTATTTACATGTTTGATAATTTTTTTTCTTTCTGTTTTTCCTTTACAAATTGGTTTTTCCTGTCAATCCATCTCTCTCTCTCTCTCTCTCTCTCTCTCTCTCTCTCTCTCTCTCTCTCTCTCTTTGTCCGTCTCTCTCTCTCTCTCTCTCTCTCTCTCTCTCTCTTTCTCTCTCTCTCTCTCTCTCTCTGTCTGTATATCCCACCTCCCTTTTTTATCGCTTATTCACTCATATCATGGACTAGTGAAGCGATATTTTCGCGAGGCAATTTCTGTCCTAGTTCACGGACTCATAGTGTTTTAGCAGACGTTTGTAGCACAGCAATTCGAGCGCATATTTAAGAAAGTACTGGAATTGCATGTCCGGTAAAATCACGTCTGTACTCAGAATTGTATAACCATGTACATTCCACCTATGGTTATTGTAGAATAAGCGTCAAGGAATAGACAACACTGTGTCATTCAGACAGAACAGAAATGACTATTTCAACCATGGTCACAAAACGACATTGGGAAGATACTTATGCTGGTATTCATAATTATACTTTGATTTGCACCTTGAGAAAACCGTAAACAGGTATATGAAAATACTAATCTTAATCAAAAGAACTTGTGGACAGTGTATTTACAATTTCCAGTCGAAATAGGTCTCTTTTTCTTCCCAAGACCAGTATATGATCATATGTCGATGTACGAATTAATTGCTTGGTACAGTCTGTATGCCATTGAGGTGATATGGGATACCACGTGTTCATGATTTATTTAACATCATTATTTACATATACAATGGGAACAGTATTCATAAACAATGGCTGATGTGTACCCTAATGTATCAGTTCTTTACATGAATGAAATAATCGATAGCCCTCAAAATCTGAATCAATTATTCAAATTCAATAGTCTCATTTGTCAAAAAAAAAAAAAAAATAAAAAAAAAAAAAAATAGAAAAAAAAAGAAAAAAAAGACTGTCAGTAGCATTATTCACTGAAAGATTTCGTAGTCTTTTTGTTAAAAAAAAATCTATCGATTAGCTATGTAAATCAGAAGGCACTTAAGCTCTCGTCACACTAATCGTTTTTCTCGCTCGAACACAAGAACAAGCCTTAATTTTACGTTCGCTCTTCTATCACCTTGCCAGTGTGTGGCAATACAAGGCGAGTTGCGAGGAAAGCACTATGCTGATCGACTGGCCGTAAGACTCAGGCACGGAAATCCTCCCTTCAGCGGCCACTCCATGTTGTTCATTCAATTCAATGATTCGCTTTACCTTCGTTATTTCAATGAAGACAACTGGATTACCATGGTAATCTGAAAACAAGGACGAATCGTTGATCATGGCTGCGACTGCATTAGAAAAACCAACAGTAAAAACAACAGGAGGCAATGGGCTGCAGACAGCATGGTGTGTGTGTGTGTGTGTGTGTGTGTGTGTGTGTGTGTGTGTGTGTGTGTGTGTGTGTGTGTGTGTGTGTGTGTGTGTGTGTGTGTGTGTGTGTGTGTGTGTGTGTGTGTGTGTGTGTGTGTGTGTGTGTGAGAGAGAGACAGGGCGGGACGGAATCGGGGGCTGCTTGGTTTAGCATTGGTCAGTGTGTCTTCTTTATCGATCATCAACACTTTATGCCTTGGTTTAGCACGAGTATTGTCGCGCTTTTGTTCCTTTGAGCCTTTCATGTATTTGTCTTTTACTTTGTCAAGGTGTTTTATCCCATGTGGAAGAAATAAACTTCGATTAGAGGATGCGTTAGAGTATTTGACCTCGGACGATTGGTGGCAACCTATACAAATCTCTCTCTCTCTGTGTGTATATGTGTGCGTCTCAGCGAGAGAGAGAGAGAGAGAGAGAGAGAGAGAGAGAGAGAGAGATGAGGGAGGGAATTTCACGGCGACTCTTTCACTCTTTGTCAAATTGTGTATGCGCACGCGTGTTTGTTAGACAGAGACAGAGAGAAAGAGAGACGGACAGACAGACAGACAGACAGCCAGACAGACAGACAGAGACAGAGAGACAGACGGACAGACCGGACAGACAGACAGACAAACGAACACACAGAGAGAAGAAGGGAAGCAGGAAGGGAGAAAACTTAAGGATTTTCACAGTGACCTGGCTACATAGGGGGATAACGTAAAGGCAACGGTTCATCCTCTGTCCACTGTCCCGTCCCCTTCACTTCAGCTTCCATGATCGCCTTGGAAGTGTCATGTGTGCTCGGCCAGGTTAAAGACAGCGCTGAAACTTGAACTGGGGTTGCTACATGATTTGTTTATGTGCTGAAAATATTTTTTAAAAATCAGCCAAACTTCTGTATGTTCACATTTATCTATTTCGCATCTTATTAAACCAATGTAAGCCTACATTTTGGACAATACTGTTTATATCGCGAAAGGGTCATCATCAGATGTTTGACTAAATTGAGAATTGAACCACGCACTGATGACATTCAGCCCCCTTCCACCCTCTTTCCTGGATGTTTGAATAATGATCTTCACTTGAACATTAAAGTGTCTTCTGTAGTGTAGTGCGGTGCTGAGCTCAATATTCCACACCTTAGGAACCTGGTCGGCGCACAGCGCTGGCCGAGTTTTGTCAAAAGTGACGTCACTTCAGCATATGCTGTACTCTTTACATGAGGGTTCCGTCTCTCACGAATGGACTGACGCTAAACGTTCACTAACACAAAATAGCTGACAAGCCCACAGCGCATCTGTCACCTGTTTCTATTCACATTTACTCTTCATGTGTTGCAGTATCTGGCGTATTCCACGGGGAGGACCAAGGAGGAGGCAGACTCGTACTTTGAGAGGTGGCAGAGCTTCCTGTCCATCTGCCGGGAAGAGTGGCTGGCGGGGAGGCTGGACTTGACGGCAGAGCAATGGCCGTGCAAGTGGTGCGGGGAGGCCTTCCACTCTGAAGGAATACTGGCCTCCCACTACTACAGGAGCACCACGTGTCTCCGTCCTCCTATCCCATCACTCCCCGTCATTATCTGGAAAACATGACTTTGGAGAGTGAGTGGGAAGAGGGCAGGGAGGATGACAGTGAACAGCCTCCCTCCCCTAAGGGGATGGAGACCAAAGCACGGCCAGGGCGGAGGGAGAAACCCCAACCAGCAGCAAAGGGATTCCCGTGCAAGAGGTGCCAGGAAGTCTTCTCTTCGGTGAAGACCCTGCATCTCATTTCTCCAGAGAGCACGGGACATCCAAACACACCTCTGCCTCCACCGCCGTCTCCTCACCTTCCTCCTCTGCCACCGACTCCCCACCTTCCTCCTCTGCCACCGACTCCTCCTCTTCGTCCTCCACCGCTGTCTCCAAATCAAGACCCCGCTGTCACCCCTACCGAAGGCCAGAGCAGTGACACCGTGTCCCTCCTTCAATGACAAATCCACATTTCCATCTGGCATGATGACTGGCAAGAGGGCCTGGGGGCGTGTGTGTGTGTGTGTGTGTGTGTGTGTGTGTGTGTGTGTGTGTGAAAAATGAGAAGTGAGATGCCAGGGTTTTCACCGAAGAGAAGACTTCAGTTAAGATGCAGTTTGTTTTATTGTTACAATTTCTGATTTTTTTTTTTTTTTACTTATAAATGTTAAATGTTTCCCCCCGACAGTAAATGGTTTCAGTCAATCAGTCTGTGTGTGTGTGTGTGTGTGTGTGTGTGTGTGTGTGTGTGTGTCCGCACATGCGTGCTTGTATGCGTGCGTGCGTGCATATGTGTGTGTGTGTGTGTGTGTGTATGTGTGTGTGTGTGCGCGCGTGCGTGTGTGTGTGTGTGCTCTCGGTCAATTCCTACGTGTTGCTATCATCTGACCTACTGAAGCAATAACAACAAAACTGGACAGCCTGAAGTGGGCTACCCCCGCCCCAACCCACCCACAAAATCCTTCCCTTCCGTAAAGGCATGTGGGTGTGCGTGCGTGCAGGCGTATGTGTGTAGGCGTGTGTATGTATGTGTGTGTGTGTGTGTGTGTGTGTGTGTGTGTGTGTGTGTGTGTTCCCGGTCACTTCCTACGTTTTGCTATCTTCTTTCTTAGGCAGTAAACAACAGAACTGGACAGCCTGAAGTGGGCTGCCACGCCCCTACCCCATCCCCCCACTCTTCCCTTCCATTAATTTCAATTAAAGAACTTTAAAAAAAAGAAAGAAGGAAACAAAGATCATTACCCTGAGCATTCCTTTTTGTCGACATCAAACTTCGCTTTTAGACAATTTCAGACTCACGCTATGCCACATGCACTAAAAATCCTTAGAGATTCGAGCTTTTCGGGTGAGCCAATGCTACCCGTGTAGAGTCGGGTGGCCGCCATTCCATACCCTGCAGGCCACACACCACAATGACAATATGCACCCAGATGCTAAGTGATGGAAATGTAAAACACTAGCTCACAAACGATAACCGCCACCCCCTCCACCCCATAATAAAATCAGATATAATAAGATATTTCTGTCGATCACGTCACTGACAGTCTATTACACATTACCGAACTCCTAACTGAAGTCAGAATTCAGACTATATCACTTGCTCACGATATTGTCTTGTACTGACTAGGTTTTCTTAATTAATGCTATTCCTGTCTTTCTAATCTGAAACCACGCACCGTTTACCACCACCTGCATGTTCCCCATCCCCCCACCACCTGCATGTTCCGAATGCCCCCACCCACCCTCTGTGTGTGTATGTATGCATGTGTGTGTGTGTGTGTGTGTGTGTGTGTGTGTGTGTGTGTGTGTGTGTGTGTGTGTGTGTGTGTGTTGTTGTTGTTCTTCTTCTTCTTCTTCTTCTTCTTTTTTTCACCAACTCAACGGCTTCCCACTTAAAGTGATTGCAGACGTGATCGTGTAATGGTATGTGTGTGTGCGTGTGTGCGTGCCTGCGTGCGTGCGCGTGCGCGCGCGCGTGTATGTGTACGTAATTTCTTTTTGTAATGAAGGGTTGTTGAAAGTTAAAGATAAATTCCTACTGGACTGTCTAACAGATGTGGGCGTAACGAACAAAGAAAAGCATAATTCGTTAACATCCAATTAGTTAACATTTCATGTCATGTCAGTGGAGTCGATCTCTCAGGTGAAATATTAGTACCAGCCTTGTACGCTGTATTCTTTACTCTTGGACAAACTAGTAATAGGTGACGTACACTAAGAGTTTCCCCATACACACATGTAACATTTTTTGCTGTATTTGGATCAAAGTGAGTTCACACGCATCCTATGAATTACAGTTACTACCTATCTAGATATCAGACTTTCGGATTTGTCTAATCGAGTCTTGGCGTGGATGTCAGGATTTGGCTGTATACAACTGTGATAATACTTTATAAATTTCTCATTTGGAAAATCAATGTAAGGATCATCTTCAAATTTTTCACAGATGGCTCGGTGTTAGATGACCATATAAACAGGAGCAGCTTTTATAATACCAAAATTAAAAGTAGAGAA
>JADBJO010019470.1:30000-33208 GCA_016801955.1 Conus betulinus | reverse complement strand
ATGAAAACAGCAAAAAAGAAATAAAGAACTGACGAAGACAGTGGCTGATATGTCCAAGCAAATAGGAGGACTGAAGGAGGAGATGGACAGACTGGAGAGCTTTTCCAGAAGAGACAACCTCCGCATGTATGGGGTGCCAGCAGCTGAAGGGAGAGAGACGTACGACTCCTGTGCCAGAGCTGTGACGGAGGCCCTGAACAGTGTGGTGGGGGACAAGACGTGGACAGTAGACGACATCGCTCGGGCCCATCGTATAGGCCAGAGCAGCAGAAACGGTGAACCCCGACCAATAATGGTGAAATTCAATCAATGGAAGGACAAAATGGCAATTATTACCAACAAAGACTTCCGCAGTAGATTGAAAGACAAAGGGGTGTCTGTAGCCAACGACCTCACACACATGCAAGCCACTGTTGTTGCCGAAGCGAAGAAAAGCAGGGAAAGTGGCCTTTTTTAGAAAGGGACAGTTAGTGGTGCAGCTCAGGCAACCAGATCCTCGAACCTACGCGGAAGTGGTGGATCCAAACGCCAAGCGGACATTGACGATGCCAACGACGACGACAGAGACGCTTCGCCAAGCAGATGACAACACAGGGTCAGAGAGGACGGTGCATCCTCCGACCACAACAAAGCAGGGGATTCCCCTCTTCGTCACCAGCCAGCGTCACAGCCAACCTGCAGTTCAAGGTCACCGCGTGCAAGCCGTGACGGGAGTGGGGCACGCCAGTATGGTGTGCAGGATTTTTTCCACCGCACACAAAATAAACAGTGTCACACCCCAAACAGCACACCTGCAAACAAAACTTCTGGTAAGAACCTTCCACGTCGTTCGGACAGAAATGCTAGGGGGGAAAAAAAAAAACATAGGACAGACAGGACCATCCATGTGACTTTGAAATTCCTGACGTACAACATTGAAAATCTATACAGTAAGCTTAATGATATTTCTTTCATAAAATATGTTGAACTCTTTGATTTCATTTGTATGACGGAAACTTTTGTGGATGACAAGTTTGATTATAATGGAATATTTACTGATTACATAAAGTACTCTGTGCCAGCAAAGAAATTGTCTAAGCAAGGTAGCAATTCTGGTGGTTTGTTATTGTTAATACGTAAATGTTTTGAGAGTTATGTAACGAGGTTACATTTTAATTGCGAAAATACTGTGTGGCAGTAAAAAAACTAGATAAATGCGTGTTTCAAGTTGATAAAGACATATTGATGATTGCAACGTACGTCGCTCCAGAACTTAGTCCTGTTTATAGCAACAACATACAAAAAGATGGAATCATTCTGTTAGAAGAAAACATTCTTGAAACTCTAAATAATGAAGATGTATACCTGTTACTATGTGGAGATTTCAACTCTAGGACAGGTCAGGAACAGCCCAACTGGGATGAAGTATTTTGTTATTCTCCTGCTACTGATGATGATGATGATGATGATGATGATGATGATGATGATGACGACGACTGGCATGACTTTAGCAGACAGTCAAGGGATAAGTGTGTGAATAATTTTGGTAAATCTTTATTGAATTTGTGCTACATGTTAGATTGTGTTATTGTAAACGGTACGTGTTCTGGTGATGGTGATGGCCAATTTACTTACATTTCTCCACATGGAAATAGTGTTATTGACTATTTTATCATTTCAAAACAGTTGTTTTTGTGTGAATGTCATTTGCATGTCAGTGACCGGATCGATTCTTGGCATTTGCCTGTCGAATTTAGCCTACGAAATGTTGTTTAATCGTATGGTCAATTCGATGCCAATGGAGAATGAAGAAGAATGTATTGTTTGGTCAAACAATTGTTTACTAGAATATGTTCGTGAACTTAATTCTGATGATTGTAAAGGTTGTATTAAAAAAAATCTCTTCAGGCTCTTTCTGTCGTCGATATAAATGCCTCTCTGGATATTTTTTCAAAAACGTTATATGGAGCTGCAGCCGCCATGATTCAAACTGTTGGCAACAAGAAAAAAAAAAAAAAAAAATGGTATGATAAAAGAATGTGCTCTGAAAGAAGAGAACTGTGAAAAGGTATTTGAACCTATTTCAAAGATCAAAAAAACTTAATGAAACCTATGGGGATAAATACGTAGAGAAAGGAGACTGTATAAACACCTTTTATTTTCCAAGAGACAAGAATTTGATAAAGAACGAATAATAAAGCTAAAGATGTCGGCTAATGACCCTAAGTTATTTTGGAAAACCATCAGGTCAGTGAACAGAAAAAACAGTGCTATATAACGATATTTCTAAAGACCAGTGGTTTGAACATTTCTATAATCTTTTCAACACAGCAGCTCCTGATCTGGAACAAGAGGAAATCGTAATTGATGACCCGACCGGTGAGTCGCATGAACCCCTTTTTAACAATCCTATTTTAAGGAGGAAGTTGAATCTAGTATTAGAAAATTCAAAAACACGGGCAAAAGCTCTGGCTGGCATTGATAAAATAGTTGGCGAGATGCTGAAAAAAAATGCAAACGATGCTATTGTTACCTTTCTCGTAGAATTTTTCAATAAGATTTTTGAACAGGGTACCTTTCCGGCAGAATGGTGCAAATCTATAATAGTTCCAATCCACAAGAAAGGGGATGTGTAATGTACCTGATAATTACCGTGGTATAGCCCTAACGAGTGTCGTCAGCAAAGTGTACACACGCATTCTAAATAAGAGGCTCACTCAGTGGGCAGAACAAGATGGAAAACTAGCAGAAGAACAGGCTGGGTTAGGGTAGGTTATAGTACAGTTGATCACATTTTTACTCTGTACACTATTGTCCATATAAATATCTAGCAAAAAATACAAAACTCTTTATGTAGCTTTCGTTGATTTTAGAAAAGCTTTTGACACTGTGAACAGAAACGTTTTTATGGTCTGTATTACGTAAAACTGGTGTTGATGGAAAATTGTATAAAGCTCTAAAAGGTGTCTACAACTCGGTAAAAAGCTTGTGTCAGAGACAAACATTCGTATTCAGACTTCTTCGACAGCCCAAGAGGCGTAAAACAAGGGTGCTTACTCAGTCCGATAATGTTTACCTTTTTTTATCAATGAATTGGCCCTAGAATTAATTAGGGAGGGTAAGCACGGGATTCAGATGGTACCAGGATCTATCGAGCTATTTCTGCTGCTCTTTGCAGATGACGTAATCTTACTATCAGATACGGTCATAGGCCTACAAAATCAGCTAA
>JADBJO010019470.1:0-10000 GCA_016801955.1 Conus betulinus | reverse complement strand
GTTTTCTGCGAGTTTGCCCAATCTACACATGTACGTTCGCAGTAAAACAGACTATCCATGACGCTACAAATTGTGAAGACAACTCATAGCGATTTACAATCTTCATTAACAGATAACAACTGACGTAATGGACGGACTTTTTGTCCCATTAAACAAATGCACCACATATTGACTGTGTTGACCACTTTTTTACAGGATACATACAGATGCCTCACAAGTTGGATTTTGCTTTCTATATATGCAGAACAATGAATCCACCCAATGGACATGTGACATTTTTGAGTTTCATCTGGTCAGGAATCAGTGCCTATGACTCTTGGATTGGTGTGTTTTCTTCTGAATGTGGACAAAAAATGATCATGCTGAAGTCCCCAAACTACAAAAATGTTTCCTTTATCTTTCCAGAAGGCAAAATATCCACTGAAATCAATTACAATGAAATGCATGATTATAAGACAACTAGCAGCATCCCTATATCAATAGCACACGATTGCCTGCGAGGTGGTTGCACTGATGTGCTTAAGGTAGTATTTTCTTTTCATCTAAACACTTTAAAACCACAGCAGGTGAAACATCAACAGTGGAACTGTTCAGCGTCTGTGTGGCCTGAACTCTACAGACATTTCCCCTGTGACTTCAGGGCTGACTGTGTCGATTATGAAGATGAAGCACGTTGTCCCTACATTCTGAAGGATCCACGGTCTAAATATGTTAGTTTCCTTTCTTTATACTTTTTTCGTTCTAAATTTTCTAGATTCATGAGTCACAAAAAGTCTGTTTCAGGCAACTCGATCGACAGACGTGACACAACAACACACAACAACAACAACGACAACAACAACAACAACCCCCTCAAAGTTTTAAAACACCAACAGTACAAAAATTATATTTACATAATTCTCTCTCTCTCTCTCTCTCTCTCTCTCTCTCTCTCTCTCTCTCTCTCACTCGGGTGGTGGTGTACTTCCAATTGTCCAATGTAAACACCTGCTGACAGGAGCTCAGTCTTAAAAGTCGAATTTCTGGAACGCGAGTCTTTCCCTGAATCTGTAAACGTGTTGGAGGCGACCATGCCGGAGGTAACTTCAGCCTTTCGATCCGTTTGTGGCGGATTCATGTCAATATTCATCGTGTTCATGTCGCGCCGAGCATTGCAGAGGAAATCTATGCTCATTCAGACATTGAAAATATCAAGACTACGAGACGGTGTCAAGTCAGGTTTTCTCCTAGCCTTTTATTTTGTACCTCTGCGTTTTTCGGCATCGCTGTGGTGATGTGGAACTAAACCCGGGACCTGGATCTGCTGGGAAAGACGGAAAGCTGAGACAGACCCCGCTGGTGGTTCTTCCGGATCCCCATCTACCCCATTTAAGACATCTGGTGACCCAGTGTTGGAAAACATTATGGCCTCTCTTGCCGATTCAATCTCCAAAGTTTGATGAACTGAATGTGTGCGGGTCTGCATGAGGATGTGGATTCTTTTGAGGGAGGAAGTGATGGACATAAAACATGAAAACCAGCATTTAAAAGAACAAAAGCAAACTCTGTGTGAACGAATTGAAACCTTAGGGGAAAAAAATGATGACTTAGAGGGACGATCGAAAAGGAAAAACATTATCTTTTACGGAATACAAAGACGTGATAACGAAACTAGAGATGAGCGGGAAGGACTTGTAAAAGACTTGCTAATAGACAAATTGGACTTAACCAAGGACAGAATTTGACAGACTTCATCGTTTGAATAGAAAACATGATTCCCCTGTTATTGGAAGGTGCATATTTATAAAGATAAAGAACGAGGTTTGGATGCTAGACACAATTTAGGGGGAAGTAAAATTTTCACCGGTGAAGATTTTTCTCCAACAGTAAGGGGTGTAAAAAATAACCTGGTTCCACATCTAAATAATGCCAGGAAAGAAAATAAAAGAGCTAGCATAGCTTTTGATCATTTGATTATAGACGGAGTGAGGCTCTGTCTGGACGGCGAAAACAAGTTAAAACCTATGGCTTAACGGTCCGGCCGGCCTGATTTCAAAAGCAGTGTACTTAATATCTCTCCTCCGTGTATACTTTTATGCATGATTTTTCAGACGTTTCAACGGGAACAAATAGATTAAAGTCACCGTCTCACCTAAATTCTGCTCCCTTGTTTTCACGCACTAAAGCAGGTCAACCACTAAGTTGTGACACAGTGAGTGACACCGCTGCCTTGTTGTCGCTGCCGTCTAAAGGCGGTGCTCAAGGTGGCCGTGTTAACTCGCCTGGGATTTCTTGTAAATCACAGACTGGGTCGACTACACCACCAAGTGACCTTTCTGAAAAAAAAATCAAAACCAACCCTACTATGGACTTATATCAACGTAGTGAGAAAGATGAAAGTGAAGTTTTTTGCATGCCAGTTCACTCCCGTATAATCATATTTCTCAGGATGATGATTGTTGTTGTGAAAATGAAAATAATGAATCAATGAAAAAACTGAAAAATATGCAATGTGTGCGTGAGAGTGACTGTGGAGCGAATGGTGCATTTGATTCTAAAATTTGCATGTCCTTGTAAATGGCTTATTATCGAAGTTAAAGGATAACAGTTTTTATTGATTATTTTTGTCCTTGTTGTTTTTACATTGGAATGCAAATGGCTTATTGTCGAAAGTTAAAGGACCGCAGTTTTATTGATTATATCTAGTCATTTGATTTCATTTGTCTCGTTGAAACTTTTGTTGAAATCTTTATTCTTCTTTATTTTAGAATTACAAAACCTTCTGTAAACCAGCGATCCAGTTTACAGTGCAAGGGAGAAGATCAGTGGTGGGGGGATATAAGTTGTCTAAAAAAAAAAAAAAGAATTATTGAAATGTATACAAGAAATAGATAACGAATGTAATAGCACAATGGCGTTTCTAATTTCAAGAACATAAGAATAAACCCTAGATGGAAGGAATGACTCATGGTTTGATCGCGAATATGAAATGACCAAAACAAACATGAGAAAACTGTTAAGAGTTTTTCACAGAACCCTTGATAGTAAAGATTGCGTAAAATAGTGTAAGGCTAGACTAGAATACAAAAATGTGTTGCAGAGAAAGGAAACAGAGCACAAAATGTTCATGGTATTTCTGTAAAGACATCTCACATACACAATAACACTTCTACCAAAGAATGGTGCCAGCATTTCAAAACTGTTAGAAAACGATGTTTGCAATGAAGCAGACACAGAAGAAATTAATGAAACAAGCTACTTGGATAGTAACATCTCAAAAGAGGAGATTCTATTTGCGATGAGATAATTAAAGAATGGAAAATCTGCAGGTCCTGACAGTTTCATTGGTTAGCTATTTAAGGATGGTGGCAGTATCGTGACTGAATTCGTTCTTGAATTTTTTCAATACACCATTTTGCAGTCATGAATATACATCACCATCTCCCTCGAAGATGGCCTACTCAAAACTTCTATTTTCCACAACCCACTGATGCACACGTATACCTAGACTACACATCCTCCCCCACCACCCATACACTAAAGACAGCATTCCATACTCACAATTTTTTTCCGTCTTCGAAGACTCTGCTCCAGCAAAGAAGACCTCACTATTCAAGCAGCCACGATGTCAGAATTTTTCACAAACTGTGGATTCCCCAGTTCTATCATCAACGAAGCTCTCAGCCACACCACAGCCATATCCAAAACATCTGCTGTTGAAACCCAGCATTCACAGGAAACAGACAGACCCACCACCTACCTCCTCTTCCACCCACATACCCCCCTCTCCCCCCCCCCCCCCCCCCCCCCCCCCCCCCCCCCCCCCCCCCCCCCAGGATTCTCAAATGTATTTGGCGCATTGTACAAAACCACAAAACTGCCTTCAAAACCAGACCCAAGATCACGTTCAAACGTGATAAAAAAAAATTTTAATAAATAAATAAATAAATATATAAATCAATAAATAAATAAAAGATCTTCTCGTGCGGTCCAATTGAACAGAATCACCACACCTACACCACCAGGTACTCACCCCTGCTCAAAACCTATTTGCAAAATCTGCCCCTCACCCACACCAGACGCCATCCTACAGGAACCCAAAGACTCCTACACATTCTTCTGCCACACCGCAACATTCTATATGCTATCCACTGCCAGCTGTGTGGCAAGATCAAAATAGGTGAAACATCCCGCACACTTCAGACACGCATCTCTGAACACCTGGCTGACATGCGCCACTACCGACCAAAACCCGTTGCCCTACACTTCAACCACCTCCAACACAACGTTAACCATGTGAAAAGTCTTGGCAGTCTGGTAATCACAGAGTGACAGCTTTGAACGCACAACACAAGAGTCCCATCTCATTGCCAATCTTGGTACGCTACACCCACAAGGCATCAACACCCAACAGTAACACAAACATACATATACACCACTTCCACACCAGTCAGCAATATCTTCCACCAGCACACACACACACACACACACACACACACACACACACACACACACACACACACTTACCGTCATTATCAGGCATGTCTCTTTCTGATATTTTCCCTTGACTTAGAGTCGCTTTTAAGTTATCTTTTCTTTAATTTGTAGTCCGGTTAGACAGTTCCTCTAATGTGAAAATGCTGAATTATTAATATTGTCTTATATTATGCACACAACATTTGAACACGCATTCCTGCATGCATGCATAGGCCTACATAAGACTCTCTCTCTCTCTCTCTCTCTCTCTCTCTCTCTCTCTCTCTCTCCTCTCTCTCTCTCTCTCTCTTTCTCTAATATCACATTAGTGAAAAGACGTTAAAGTAGTACTACTACTACTACTACTACTACTACTACACACACACATACATTTATACATACACCAACACCACAACCATATCCTCCATTACACACTTCGTGCAGAAGTTACAGCTACCTTCCATTTATTTCATTTGATGTTATTATTATTATTATTATGATGATGATGATGATGATGATGATGATGATGACCATCATCATCATTGTTATTATTATCATCATTATTATGATTATTATGATTATTATTATGATTATGATTATTATTATTATTAATATTATTATTATTATTATTATTATTATTATAAATATTATTATTATTATTATTATTATTATTGTTGTTGTTGTTGTTGTTGTTGTTTTGTTTTTGTTGTCGTTGTTATTGTTGTTATATTATTATTATTATTATTATTGTTGTTGTTTTGTGTTATCATCATTATTATTTCTATCATTCTTATTATCAGTATCATTTTTGTAATTATCTATTTATTATTACTATCATTTTATTTTATCTTTTTGTTTAACGATTTTCAACAATAATAACAAAAGGTTATACACGCTAAATCAAGGGAAGGAGTAGGGGGTAAAAAGGGGGGAAAAAAAATATAAACACATGAAAAAAATCAAATAGTCCATTCAAGAATCAACGAAGATAAAAGAAAAGAAAAAAGGTCACAAACGTACTACCTTAGCTCTTTCTCGTTCATTAGGCACACGAGGAATGAATACGTCCAGCATACCTGTCAAAATAGGGTCAAGTGGTTAGTCAGAATGTTTTCACATGCATACACATATTTTCATAAATTTCATTGGCTACTTATTACCCCCGACTACTTTTTGCTCGTTCTTTTTTCTTTTTCCCTCTTCATCTAATTCACTCCATTAGACATAACAGTAAGTTTTTCATAAGGGTACAATTTTCTATCAAATTCCATGTATCTCATTTCTGAATAATGCATGTATTTTTCAACCCTATACATATTATTTAGTTCTCTCAAGAAATGATTGACAGTAAGTTTTATTTTGTTTATTCTGCATCTATATATACAATGTTTAACCCATAAGATAATATGTTCAAAAACTTCATCTGTTTTTGTATGCTCATCATTTCCGAATAGAACCAGCTCACATTAAACTCCATTCTGCTGCAATGTTCACATCTTTCTTTCAATGTATTTTCTAGTTCCCCCCCAGAAATGTTTCGCAAACTGGCACTACCACAAGTAATGTTGAACTGAATCAGTTTCGGATTCATAAAATGTACACACATTAGTGGTAAGAATTCCCATCTTCTTTAAGATACAATTTGTAACCAAAATATTGTGACAAATTCTTTTTTGGAACCGTTTCAATTTAATTCTTTCATTTGTTTCATTTTGTTTTTCATTGTTGTTTCCAATCTACCACAATTTTTTTTATTATCTTCCCATTTTGCAAAGGAGCTTATATCAAATATTATTATTTTTTCGATGAGAGTGCTGTAAAAAGGTTTTGATCCCTTTTTAACGCTTGATATTATTTGTAGTGTTTTTCGTTCTTAGATTACAGATATTGTTCGTTACTTTAATATTTGCACTTCTTAAATACCTTTTTATTGATGATATACAGCCCATGAATTCGAGGTAATTTACAGTGATATAATACTTTTCACAAAAGTTTTTATAATCGAGAAAACTTCCATCTTGATTGATAACATCTTTAATTAGGAATATCTGTTTTGCTATCCAGTTTTTAAAGTTAATGACGTCATTACACACTCTAAACTTATCATTACAGAATAAAGGCTCTGCTAACACCTCATTCAAATTGGTTAAAAATACCTGATCCGCAAAATCAACATACGAAGTGAAAACGTCTTTCCAAAATATATTGATTTTTTTTGCTGAGGATTTTTCTAGGTCCGTAGACGTCACATGAATCTATTTCTGGGAACGTAGCACTTAATATTGCTTTCCATTTTGAATTTGTCGTGTATATTCTTTTTAACCAGGTCAGTTTTTAAAGCTTGTATATATTTGCTTAAATGTGGAACGCCTATACCTCCATTTTCACAGAATATACCGCGTATTTCCTTTTGACCTTGTCATGTTGCTTTTTTATTCCATATAAATTCAAAACATGTTTTTTGAAGCTGATTTATGACATCCTCTGGAGGATTAGGCAACAGAATCCATAGGTATATGAGCTTTGAAAGAATCATAGACTTCAGTACTGCAATCCTGCCTAGGGGTGTATATATACGTTTTGACCAAACTGTAAACAATTGTTTGACTTCAATAAATTTATCTGCTGTGTTGATTTCTGTCATTTTTGATAACTCTCCTATGAACCAAATACCTAGTATCCTATATTTTGGTGGATTCCATTTCATTTTCCTTTCCGAAAGATACTCACATTTTGAGTTTTTTAGTTTTACTAACCATACATTTACAGTTTTTTTCATAATTGATTTTTAGTCCTGAAATTTCTTCAAACTCTTTAAGAGTTTTTAAACACATTTTCAAGGAAACCCTATCCCCTTCTAAAGTGAACACTGTATCATCTGCAAATTGGCTGATCTTAAACATCGTATTGAACCTTCCAATGCCTTTTATTCTCTCGTCTTCCCTGATTTTACATGCTAAAATTTCTGCACACAAAACAAATAGATATGGCGAAATGGGATCACCCTGACGGCACCCTCTTTCTATTTCAAAACTCTTGGATACTGTCCCATTCACTACTACATAAGATCGTATGTTTTTATAAAATGTCGAAACCCAGCAGCATATACCTTCCCCAAACCCAAAAGCTTTAAGTATCTTATTCATATATGTCCAATTTATCGAATCAAACGCCTTATCATAGTCAATTGATACCAGTAAACCAGAAAGAGAATTTTGTTCCAGATAAAACATTATGTCATACAACATTCTTATATTTTCTCCAATGTATCGTCCTGGAACAAAAACTTTCTGGTCTTCATTAATTAATTTATGTAAAACAGTCTTAATTCTATTCGCTATACAGGTGGCACCTATCTTATACGAAACATTTAACAGTTAAATTGGTCCCTAGTTTCTTAAAACGCTCTTGGTTTATCGGCTTTTGGTAGACAAGTTACTAATCCTTCTCTTTGAGACACCGACATCTCTTTATTTATAAAGCCTTCATTTAATGATCTTATTACAAACTCTCCTATTTGTTTCCAAAAGAACTTAAAGAAATTAACTGTCATCCCAACTGTACCAGGACTTTTTACATTCTGCATCTTTTTCAGAGCTTTTGATGTTTCTTGGATGGTAATCATGCCTTCTAAATGTTCTGCTTCATCTTCATTTAGTTGTGGCAGATTTGAAATATATCTGCTAATTTCGATATCTTTTACTTCTCTTTCCTTGTACAAATGCTCGTAGTATGACCTGGTCTCTTCTAACATTTCATCTGTTTCTAGCAAAACATTTCCTTGATCCGTAACTAATTTCAACATCTGTTTGCTAACAAAGTGTCTTTTTTTTTCCAGGTTACAAAAATACTTAGTTACTTTTTCACCTTGTGAAGCCCATCTTGCTCTGGATCTAAGAATGAGCCCATCTACTTTTGTTTTACGTAACTGAGCAAGCTCATCTTTCTTTCTTTGTAAATTAATAGCATTAATATATGTGTTTTTTTTCTTTCCCAATCTTGCATTTCCTTTTCTAAGCAGTTTTCAGCGTTCATTTGCTCTCTTTTCTTATTGATACTAAACGTAATCGTTTTTGGATCTTATTTCCATGATCAGAACTTCTAAAAATAACCTATCACTTATCATAAATTGTATTTTATTATTGGGTATCTTGCTTAAGTTCTGCCTATCATACGGTGATGTAGCGTATTGTTCCATGACATCATTTATAGTTTGGTTCATTAATCTACGTAATTGGCATCCCTAAGTAGCGAGGCGTTAAATTTCCAAAATGTTTTTTCTTTTTTGTTCGGTATTTAGTGCTATGTTTAATTTGATCAACGAGTAATCACTTCTGTAACCCCAAGGATTTCTGCGTCTCTAATATTACCAGTAAGTGTATCTGATATTAGGAAAAAATCCAATCGACTTTGCTGTATGGGTTTGGGTCTTCTCCAGGTATATCTTAGAATTTCAGGATTTAATTTTCTCCAGATTTCGACCAATCTAATTCACTAATCATGTTTAATACCATTTCTCTGGCTTTTGCATTATTTACAGATTTATGATTATAATAGTCCAGGCTAGGATTAATCACTAGATTCCAGTCTCCACCAATTACGATGTTCGAGATACCAGTCCCCTTGATTTTTGTTTGAATTTCTTCAAAAAAAAAAGTGGTACTATTGCAGTTTGGTCCATAAATATTTACCAGCACAATTTCAGTGTCTAACGTGTTCAGAATAAGTATAACGTAGTTTCTGGGAAAGACCAGAACCAAGGGCTCTGTGGGCTGGCTCCCCACTTTGCCTTCAACATGTGGCTACTAGAAACAAGAGGAAAAGATGCTCCCAGATTCACCGAAAGGGAGAGAGAATGATGAATCCATTGGTGCTCAACCAATCACGACTGGAAATCACAAACGGACTATGAACATGGACCAAATGGAATATCCATGTGTCTGTGGAAAACGTTTCGCTACCACCCATGGCATGAAGATCCACAGAACAAAGATGGGATGTGTGAAGACTCATCTGAATGAGCAGCAGCGCACTGCATCAGCAGATAAGACGTCGGAAGACCAAGGCCAGGATTTAAACCACAGTGCCAAGGACATCCACGCTGTCGGTTCGGATGAGGAATCTGCACAGGCCCTCGATGCCAGGCGCCTGAAACTCACCCTGCCACGAGCAAACGAGACTAAAGATTGGGAGAAACTGGATGCAAAAATCGTCCAAAGACTCGATGCACTGATAGGGAAAAGCACCCTGGAACACAAACTAGCCACATATGGGGACATTGTGTATGCACATGTAGAGACGCCTATGGAGCAAAACTACCAAAAGAGAAAACACCTCCAAAGAAATCCAGACGCAAGAAGAGATGGACAAGATCAGGCCCAAAAGAAAAACCTCAAGAAGCAAATGAAGACCCGCACTGCCAGCTGAAAAACAAGGCTTGGAAAAACTCTGGGAAGACCTGAAAGCAAAACACAGCGCCCTCAGCAAAGCGGAATCTGTGCGGAAGAGGAAGAGCAAAAAGAAGAAGACACAAGAGCGCTTCTTC
>JADBJO010019469.1:22149-33211 GCA_016801955.1 Conus betulinus | reverse complement strand
GCGCAGACAGCTGTTATGGCTTTACGTGGAAAAATAAACTAAAGATTCTGGGTATTTGCTATGAGAATGATAAACCGGCATCTTTAGTTGAGGACAATTGGTTGCAAAGAATAGAAACTATTCAGAGAATTATTCACTCCTGGGAAAAAAGAGATCTTAGTGTAATGGGTAAAATACATATTATTAAAACATTTCTCATTTCACAAATGGTCTATGTTATGCAAACATTTGTTATTCCTGACAAGATCTTATCAGATATAAATCGCATGCTTTTTAGATTTCTCTGGCGTAAAAAAAAATTGTAATTGAAAGGCATTTGAAAACGTTAAAAAAAGCGTAATGTGCAGTGAATATGAAAAAGGAGGATTGAAAATGATAGATTTAAGACAGATGCAGTCTGCTTTTCTCCTGTCATGGATTGTAAAAATGTGTAAGGCCACAAACACTGAAAGATGGACTACAATTCCGAGAAATATATTTCTACCTTTGGTGAGAATGTCACGTGCTTTTATGCAAATACTAAATGCTCACTTTTCAAAGGGTTAGACAAGATACATTCATATTTTTGGAAAATTACTCTGAAAAGATGGCTAGATCTTAATAATCATGAAGATGTCTCACCCTTTCCCTCTTTACTGTGGAATAACCAATACATAGAATATCGAGGAAATGTCCTTTTCTTCCCTGACGGGATAAAGGGCAATATACTAAATGTTAGTGACATGTACGGTCCAAATGGATGCTTTCATACCAGGATGTGGTTAACAAGATAGGAGCCTTCCCAGCTAGGATCTTAGAGTATAATGTAGTGTCAGCTGCCACATATATTTTTAACACTAGGGTTAGTGAACAAGACAGATATGATATAGATTTTTCAGAACCACCTCTCTTCTGTAACTAAAAGCATATGTCTTGCAAGGATTTCCGTGCAAATTTGTGTTCCCTCAGTTACACAGAACCATGTGCAGCCCGTTTTTGGTCTAATAAATATGGGACTGGAGTTAAATGAAAATGTATGGAAGATACCCCGTTTGTGCACAAAAGAAACCAGACTGAGAGTTTTACAATGGAAAATTTTACAAAATATATACCCGACTAATATAATGCTATGCAAAATGAAAGTCAGGGATTCTCGAAATTGTTCATATTGCAATCATGAAATAGATTACATTGAACAGTTCTTTTTTTCACTGTCATAAGGTTCATTCGTTTTGGAAATTTGTCAGTCAATACATATTAGCTGTACACAACACATGAATTGTGTTTTCTGAAGAAACTGCGCTCTTTGGAATTCTTGGACAAGAAAATATTGACAGACATATACTACTGAAAATAAATCGTGTTGTGATTATTGCAAAGATGTGTATAAGTATTTATAAAACAAACAAACAAAAAACCGGAATCAAGGCTGCCAATTTCAGTCATATTCGAAAATCAGTTGCAACTGAGGAAAATATAAAGAGATCTCATATATGTATTCACTCTTACGCACACACACACGTACACACACACACATACACACACACACACACACACACACACGCGCGCGCGCGCGCACAGAGAGAGAGGAAGGGAGCGAGTGGGGCGGGGGGTGGGAGAGAGAGAGAGAGAGACGTACACATAGTTACAAATATATGCACGTATTTGTGCATTTTGCGTGCGCGCACATGCACTATAACACACACAAAACTTACAGGTACACACATATATACATGCACGCGCAAATACAACACAATCGTGGCGACGTTTCTTTCATGAAGAAAGTGATCCCAAGGTAAATATCCCTTTTCGTTCTCCACTCCTCTGTACTTTCTTGCACTCTTTCGTTTTCGTATGTGTAAGACTGTTGCACGTGGGAATGTGGAAAATGAGGGGGATCATGCATAATTTCCTTTCACTCTAAGATTGGCTTCATCGAGGAAGAGACAACTGGTGAGACGACATGTAACAAAACTAAATCCCTAAATTCATTTAAAAGATGCCGTCTCTGTTCGTCTGTCTGCCTGTCTGTCTGCCTAAGGGTCTGTCTGTCTGTCTGTCTCTGTTTCTCTGTTGTTGTTTTTTTCTTCTTCTCTCTCTCTCTCTCTCTCTCTCTCTCTCTCTCTCTCTCTCTTTGGGGGGATGGGGTGGAGGTGGATGGATGTGGGGGGGGAGGGGACGGGGTTGGGGACGGGGGTGGGAGGTGGATGGGTGTTGGGGTGGGTAGATGGTGGTGGTGGTTGGGTGATGTGAAGAGCGCTCACGTGCTTGGGTAGGGGGAAGGAGAGAGGCACAGGCAACAGGGACCAACGACATCCTTTCAGGCATGTGTATATACAGAATTAGTTGCTTACGCATAGTGTTTGTTTTGGTATCGTGTCGTGTATTAAACAGGTAATTACCATTTTAGCATATTTGAGAGAGAGGATGGAGAGGGGGGGGGAGAGAGAGAGCGAGAGTGTGTGTGCGGGTGCATGTGTAAAACAAAATGAAAAACTATATTAATTAAGTCCATTGTTTCATCTATGTTGGTTCCGTTTTCGTATAATGCAACATGTTATCAGAGTGAGTGTGCCAGTACACCACACGTTAGTACATTAACAAACCCAGATACTTTGTATCAATTGCCAAAACACTAAAATCATCAAAATTATGTCCATTTGTAAGAGGACATACAGACTATGTATGGTGTGTAAGAGACTGGTTGGGAAAGAAAAGAAGAAAAAAAAAAAAAAAGGAAAAAAACTAGTAGTGGAAATTGTTTTTGTTTTTTTTTTCCGCTTTTTGTTTTTTGGCAGATGGAGAGGACAGTGTGAAGCACCAAAAAATGACGAGGTGGATTTGGGCCTTAGGGGAAAAAAAAAAAATCACCACCTTAGGTGCTCCATTGCTCCGAGAATTGATGACATAACTTTTTTTTTTAATCTGAAAGACATAAAAATCGTAAAGGAAAAATTAACAGGGAAACTTTTAACATTTGTAAGTAGAATAATAGAAACAGGAATTGTAACAATAAACCAAATTACATCTTAAAAAAAAAGTTACCTTTACCGGAATTATCACTGAGAATGAATGGTATATGAATATTAAAAATATTCTGTGGATGAAAATTGATCATGTTAGGATAGACACTAAACACAAAGGGTTAGAAATTATCAATCGTGTGCAGTGTATTAAGCATACCCGATGAACTATATTTTGATGACATTGAAGGCCAAGCTTCTGATCAAGAAAGTAGTGTAAAGACACTATATAGACTATGGGGGCCGGAATAGCTCATTTGGTAGAGCTCCGCGGACTCGTAATCTTGGTGATCCTGGGGTTGCAGGTTCGAATCTCTGCCATGCCGTTACGGCGCACGGGGATTTTTCCCTCAGAGTTAACATTGGTTCTGACTCCATTTTCCCATACAATCCTTCGAATGAGACTATAAACCAAGGTTCCGTGTGTAAACGCACGCATAACATCTTGCACACATGTAAAATCCCATCACCGACTTTCGGAAGAGAAGGCCACATAGAATGCACCCTGCGTGAGAAATGGAAAGAATGAAGGAAGTAAGGAATTGAGCGCACAATATTGACTGGATGACACGGGAAACGATTGAGTGATGCGCCGGTAGGCAGCTCTTCAGTCGGCACTACCAGGTAAGCAGCCCGTTGTGTAAACGAATGTTTATGATGTTATATGTCAAGCGCTTAGAACTTCAATCTTTAGAGAATTGGTGCTGTGAAAATTAACATTATTATCATTATTATTATCATTATAATTATTATTATTATTATATTATTATCATTATCATTACGGGGTGCCAAATAATAGTATATATATATATATATATATATATATATATATGGCACCCCGTAAATCTTTTTGAGACTTATGAAGAAAAGTTCATCCTTCCTGCGTGAGAAAAATCTAAATCTAATTATAGGAAATGCTTTTAAATATTATAGAAACAAATTCAAAGTAGATCTAAATAAATGATTTGTTTAAGTTAGTTTGCAAGAAGACTATGAGGTTAAGGATCAGCTTGCTGCTGTTGAGAGTCTTGTCTCACTGACTGCAGAAACGCAAAGTACGCCAGTTATTGAAGACGTGGAGAAAAATATTGCTCTTTCCGCATTTTAAAACGCGACCATAGGATTTGTACGAAAGTAAAAAAAAAAAAGTAAGTACAGATTATAAAAAGAACTGTTACACTTAGAAGTTTGGCAGCAAACGATCAAGAAAGAACATGCTCATTCTGTTGACAGGAAATATCAACCACAAAATGAGGGTTTGGTCAATGATATTTTGACAACCTACATGAAACGTTGTACGACAACCGATACAAAGACTTAAAATGGCAAATCAGCTGCTCTTGATGGACTCAACACAGATTTTGTAAAGACATCTAGATAGGCTGTTCGCAACCTTTTTAGTGTGGCTGTTAATTGTTTACTTGACTGTGGCATCCATCGAGAGGAAAGCCAGAAGGAATGAATAATTCTACCATTATTTACGAAAAGCAAACAAACATTGTAATCAAATATAGGAGTATTTCCTTGAGGAATACAAACAGCAAGAGGGAAGGCCGAAGTATTAATGCAGACAAAGAGAACGCAATGCAGCGACCTGAGCTGAAATGAAACGCATTCTAGAGACTGCTGGCTTATCAACTTGACTCTCTCTCTCTCTCTCTCTCTCTCTCTCTCTCTCTCTCTCTCTCTCTCTCTCTCTCTCTCTCTCCTCCCCGAAACAATGCCAACCAATCTAACCATTATAAATTTATAGCAACACATTTGCTTTACTTCCCTACACACATTTTTTTAACCCTAAGTGAACGACAGGACTTTGCCGTGAAGTAAAGCACTAGTAAGTTTCGCATAAGACATAAATCATTTGCTTTGTCAACGATAAGACATCATGAAGAAGAAACCAGACAAGTCATATTTTTTGATAACTATAAATCATGCGATTTCTTGCCAGTGTGCAGGTGCACACACACACACACACACACACACACACACACACACACACACACACACACACACACACACACACACACACACAGAGGTAGATATGATTAAAAATATAAAAATATCGTGTGTATGACTCTCTCTCTCTCTCTCTCTCTCTCTCTCTCTCTCTCTCTCTCTCTCTCTCTCTCCTCTCTGTCTCTCTCTCTCTCTCTCTCTCTCTCTCTCTCTCTCTCTCTCTCTCTCTCTCTCTCTCTCTCTCTCTCTCTCTCTCTCTCTCTGTGTGTGTGTGTGTGTGTGTGTGTGTGTGTGTGTATGTGTGTGTGCGTGCATGCTTTGTGTGTGTGTGTGTGTGTGTGTGTGTGTGTGTGTGTGTGTGGGCATGCTTGTGTGTGTGTGTGTGTGTGTGTGTGTGTGTGTGTGTGTGTGTGTGTGTGTGTGCTTACAATCCCGTGACATTTCTTCTAGAGACAAAGCGTCATCTAAAATCATTTTATCTACATAACAGAAGAAACATGACCCTTTTTTGAATGACTTCAAAGACTACATTCACACATCAACAGTGCCAGGAGTAGGAAAATGATATGGCGACCCAGATCAACGCATTCTTCTACAGTGTTGTTTAGCAGTGTGATTGTGGATGACATTGATTCAAGCTGTTATCATTTACATATGATACTAATCGACATGATCCATGCCTTCCCAATTAGCCTGGCTAATTCTATTGAGTGTAAGGTCACTAGCTTTAATGAAAACTGTAAGTTGCATACGCTGAAATAAAAGTGAGCTTTTGACACACGCGTGAGCTTTGGAATCATTTAGCTACAGGTGTGTGTGTCTGTGAGAGAGAGAGAGAGAGAGAGAGAGAGAGAGAGAGAGAGAGAGAGAGAGAGAGAACCAGCCCAAATAAAAGTATTAAAATACAACCACACACATGTAGTCATTTATGGCCCTCCAAACATACACACACACACACACACACACACACACACACACACACACACACACACACACACACACACACACACACACACACACACACACACACACACACACACACACACACACACACACACACACACACACTAACACTAACACACTAACACACTAACACACACACACACGGTACACTCTCTCTCTCTCTCTCTCTCTCTCTCTCTCTCTCTCTCTCTGGTTGTGCACGTGTGTGTGTGTGTGTGTGTGTGTGTGTGTGTGTGTGTGTGTGTGTGTGTGTGTGTGTGTGGTTGTGTGTGTGTGTGTGTGTGTGTGTGTGTGTGTGTGTGTATGTGTGTGTGTGTATGTGTGTGCGTGGTGTGTGTGTGTGTGTGTGTGTGTGTGTGTGTGTGTGTGTGTGTGTGATAAGTCCTGAAAGAGTGGCTCTCAAAATGAAAATGTGTCCTATAATGAAAATAAAGCCAACTGGGATCTTTTTGGTCATATAAAGCTGATCTTCTGTCTTTCTTAAGATTAGTCTGAACATGTCGCCTGCAGAAGTTGAAAACTGTTAACAGGATCTAAGAAGTCTTATCCTGGAGGCAGCTGATAAAACGATTCCAAAGGTTAAATATGTATTCCACCTGAAACAATCCTGAAATCCATGGTGGAATAGCTCTTGTGAACGGGCGGTTAAAAGAAAGTCAGTAGATTTTCAAAACTGAATGAAAAGCCAATATTCAGAGAGTACAGTCAAAATCGCAGAGCTCATAGTAAGTATTTAAAAAAGCGAATGTACACAGTAACGAAGCGGCCGCTGTGGCAAAGAAAAAATCTTTATGGAAATTTAATTATGAACTGTTCAAAAGACACACATGTAATACATCAAAGTTATGGAAAGAAACAAAGCGCCTAAAGGTTGTTTATAACCTCCCTAACCCGCCTCTTCATATAAAAAATATCAAACAAACGAAGACAAGATAGTAATACGTTCGCTAAAAATTCAGACCGAATATTTGCCCATGTATGAACAGATTCGAAGACGTCAATTTGAAGATGAGAATAGACCTTTCGAAATAGATTACACTGACAATAATTCTTCTATGTCAATTCAAATCTAACAGTCTGGGTATTGGTTTCTGCTCTTCGAAGCATAAAGCCAGGCAAAACGGCAACAGGTAAAGGATCCAATCTGATAAAACATGGTCAAACATTTTCCAGACAGTCTACAAAAACTATCAGACATTTTCCAGATTTGTTGGAATTTGGGCACTCTACCAGCTGATTGAAAAAAAAGGCTATAACAGTTCCAGTTCATAAAAAGGTAAAATCAAAATCAAGTGCATATAGTTTTCGACCTATTTCTTTGATTCCTCACATTAGTAAAGTTTTTGAGAGAATATTGAAGTTGAAAATTGGAAAAAAAAAAAAAAGCATACTCAGTCAGGATAAAGTGTCGTTTTATATGTTCATAAAGTCATTTTTGTTGGCAAGAACATTTCAGGTAGAGTAATGTTTTCTCCACCACAAGGGCTGCTAATATGGGTGTTCCTCAAGGGAGTGTCATTGCTCCTACTCTTGTCTCACTCATGCTTTATTACATAAAACAGATTGACACCAAAAGTGCAATTTTAGCATGCTTATGCTGACGATATTGCTCTGTGGATAAACTGTAATTTTACAAAACTAAAGCCAGAAGAAATCACATTATAGCAATGTTTCAAGATGCTGTAAGGAGTAATGTGGTTACAGGAAACAATCTGGTTTTTCTCTTATCTGCTGAAAAAAATCGTCTTTATGGTTTTCACCAAAAAGATCATCGATTTTACTCGAGAGGGTCCTGTTGTTGTCAGACTAAATGACACTCCTATCAATACGTGCACACAAGTAAATTTTCTTGATGATACGCTTCATTATAGTGTGTGTGTGTGTGTGTGTGTGTGTGTGTGTGTGTGTGTGTGTGTGTGTGTGTGCGTGCGTGTGTGTGTGTGTGTGTGTGTGTGTGTGTGTGTGTGTGTGTGTGTGTGTGTGTGTGTGTGTGTGTGTGCGCGTGCTTTGAGTTAGAATTAGTATTTTATCATGTTTCTGTAATATGCGCTTTGGGCTCTCGCGAGGTAAAGCGCTCTATAAATATACTTTTACATTACATTACATAATAAACTATTCTGGAACAAACACATTAACTATCTCATTGAAAAAGCAAGGAAGAAAAGTGCTTCATTGCGCGTTTTTTCAGCTATCCCTCTTATAAATTGTGGTTCAGATCTTGCTCATGTTGCCTCCAGTTTAGTTCGTTCTCTCACATCTTATGGTCAGGAAGGTTTTTTTCACAGATTCCGTGTCGGATTTCCATGAATTTACCAGTATTGATTCTTTTGCATTTAAATCAGCGTTAGGGTTACTGCGATGGGTTTCTACTGATATGACGTATAAAGAAGCTGGGATATTACCTCTTGATGAATACAGAAGAATCTGCGCCTGCAAACTCATGGTGAGGTGAGATCCCTTCCAAACTCAGTTGTCTCTGAACTTGATGAGGACACCTATATTTCGAGAGATATTAGAAATAAAACAAACTATACTTCTTTATTAGATTCCACACGTCCATTGATCCAGAACTGTGATCTATCGTTTGATCACGTTGCCAAGATTCCTCGTCATCTGCGTCCAGCTTGGCTTACTCAAGGAGCTGAGATAATCAACACTTATGGAGATTTAAATAAGACTAATAGTCCTCTCATTCTGGCTTCTAGGGTTGTAGAGCTTATCAGTACCAAAATATTGCTTTCATACTCGCGTTAACACTGATGGCTCAGTCACGGACTCCCCTGAAGGTGGGGCCGCTTTTGTTGTCCCGGGTGTGATATAAGAAAACGATTTCTTCTAACAAAGGGGTGTTCTATTTTCACAGCTGAGTTATTTGCTATCATGATGACTTTAAACTTCTCTACAGATATGAATATTCTGCCCTCTAAACTACTTATTCTTTCAGATTCAAATTCAGCTCTGATGGCTTTACACCATCAATCATCGTCAGATGCATATATTTTACAAGAAATTTTGTTTTTAATACATCAGCATATTACACTTCTGGGAAATCAGACTTCACTGTTTTTAATAGACCTCTTTCTGTCTCGGAAGCTAATAGTATTTTATCAAATGCAATTTGGAAAAATCGACAGAAACAATATTTGAATGATGCTCGCGATGGAATGTGACTAGTCCTGGGAAACGATGCATTAATCCCCCCGGACCAATCCCAGTAAGAAACTTAATACAGCGACTGCGGGTTAATGCATGGTTGTGAAGATTTTCTTTTAATCCTTCCCCTGTCTGTGTTTGTGGTCTTCAACCTGACATAACTCATTTCTAATTGAATGCACGAGCACAAAAATTTACTTTCAATCACTCCATGAAAAGATCATACATCAAAACATACCGTTTACACTTCCAGTTGCATTGCAGCCGACTAGAGAGACTGAATGGGTAATGGCTTTAGCAGCTGCATGTTTAATTAAAAAATCATCCGATTGGAGGTTTTTTTTTTAAATATCTGATAATTTTAAGATATTTTAAACCTTTCTTGTCCGAATGAGAACTGGACACAACTGTCTGCGCCACCACATGCACACAAAACTCAGCATTGGACAGTCTGGAAAGTGCCCTTGGAGTCAGGAACAAAATGACAGCAGACACATCCTCCAAAACTGTCCGACGCATGCTGCATTCCGAATCAGATACGGCCGACACCGACAGCATTGGAGGCCAAGCTGTACGGCACCCTAGAGGACCTGCCGCGGACGACTGCCTTCATCCAGGACGCTTGGTTGGACATCTAAAGAGAGGCAAACGAGGAAAGAAGAAAACCTTCTTATCAGTTGTGTGAGTTTGCTGGGTTTTTTTAAAACTAAGTAATGTGTTACGCTATTTATAAATTGATGAAGAAGAGAGAAGGGAGGAGGGAGGATGGATGTGAATGTCTCGGTATAATTTTGGATTATAACTATGATTTTATTGTGGCATTGTGTCAGATTTACAAGTAGAGCAAGATACTGTCTTTCAGAACTATTCGACTTTTACATGTAATTCGTCGGTCTAATCCAACGTGAAATTGTCTTCGACACATGTGTGTGTATGTTTTGTGCGTGTGTGTGTGTGTGTGTGTGTGTGTGTACGTGTGTGTGTGTGTGTGTGTGTGTGTGTGTGTGTGTGTGTGTGTGTGTGTGTGTGTGTGTGTGTGTGTGTGTGTGAGAGAGACAGAGAGAGAGAGAGAGAGCAAGTGCGCATATATGCGCATGTACGTTGCGCCCACATATGTATATGTGTGTGTATGTGTGTGAGTGTGTGCGTGCGTGTCTGTGTGTGTGTGTGTGTGTGTGTGTGTGTGTGTGTGTGTGTGTGTGTGTGTGTGTGTGTGTGCGTGCGTGCGTGCGTGCGTGCGTGCGCGCGCGTGCGTGGGTGTGTGCGTGTGTGTGCATGCGTGCTTGCGAGCGTATTTCCTGAGAACTCACCCAAATGATGGGGGAGAGAGAGAGACAGACAGACAGACACAGAGAGAGAGAGAGAGAGAGAGAGAGAGAGAGAGAGAGAGAGAGAGAGAGAGAGAGAGAGAGAGAGAGAGAGTCAAAATGACAGGGTTCAGGAGAGAGACCAGGCGGGATCCGCGAATCGCCACACACTCACGGACAAATAGAAGGAAGCAACATTTATTGCCTATGGAAAAGCACCAACGAAAATCAATCACGCTCTGTGGGAAAAGGCTATACAGAAGAAATAAAAGAAAGAAGGAAAAGTAGGGGGAGGAAAATGAAAGTCGGGAAAAAGTGCCTATAGAGAAATCTGAGCTACCTACACAGGTAAAAAGAAAAACACACTTCAAGAAAACACACTTCCAAAAGAAAATATAATCTAAAACAACACCAACCTTTGGACCTCTCCCTCCCCCCCCCCCCCCCCCCACTCTATCTCGCCACTCCTCTATACCCAACCTAAAATAAGACAAGAAGGGGGACATTCCTAGCATAAATGATCTACTACACACACACACACACACACACACACACACACACACACACAACATCAGAGATAAATATGTTGAGTTTTCTCAACTCCCAGCACACAAGAGTATGTGCCACATGTTGCATCAGTCACTTCCTTCAAAGGGTAGCGAATCTTGGTCACAAGTCCCG
>JADBJO010019469.1:20000-21072 GCA_016801955.1 Conus betulinus | reverse complement strand
TCCGTTACCCTGAACACATCAACACGTAATATCAATACCCTCTCAATGCACACTTCCCTTCCCCACAACCATCACGCGCTTGGATGCATGCCGCGCGCCCACGACCAAAAACTTGACAAAAACAAACCCGTAACTGGATCTACGGGACCTGGTCCCGTGCCAAGCGCAAATATACTGTACATATAAAAACTTACCATGGCAGAAGATTTCGGCTCCCCCTACAGACTTCACACATATATCATCAAACTGCGGGGTATTCACGTAAACCGGGCCAACTGTGCGGTCACGTCTCTCGGTCAAAACCGAAAAGGAAAAACAAAACACAAATACCTTTACACTGACTATGCTTGCTACCAAAGCCGTACTATGATGGAACCAAAACCACTTTGGTCCACAGAAACTCTCAAAATAAACGGACCTACAATTCACAATAAACTGGGGTTTTGTAAGAGTAACGCGCATTTTATAATGATATGGAAACTGTACACAATCATCCCAGGGCTATGACCAGAATCCCAAATTTCCCAGACTTCTGACGACAAATATACATTCTAAACCATACAGAACAATACTATGCCAGCAGTTTTGTGAGCAGGATGGAGAGGGCAGGGTGGGACACTCAGTGTCTCCTGTCTCGACCCAGGCAAAGGGCAGGCAGGCTGGCACCAAAAAAAACGTACGTCACAACGAAGTGACCAGGAACTCTTCAGGACCCCACCCGAAGGGATTCGCCAGACCCAGGAATGGTTTCAAGAAGCTTGTCTAGACTGAGGATCGTGGTCCTCCGAAATCCTTTCCCCCTCTGTCCATCCGACTCCCCAAACCAAACCGGAAACCTACAGCTGAGCAGTTCACACATGCAGTCAATACTGCAGGGAAGTTGGAAAGCCCAAAAGCCGTGCAGCCAAAAAAAAAAAATCGTGTGCAAATGAAAAAAAAAAAAAACTACAGACAACCTACCAGTTGTGGCTGGAAACTTGATTTCACTCTAAAAAAAAAAACAACAAAAAGACCAAGTTGCACACATAAAAAAAAAGAAGAACGTGGAATAAACGTGGAAGGGTGATGAGGA